>JANTPZ010095511.1:0-10471 GCA_025593235.1 Vachellia pachyceras | reverse complement strand
AGCCCAGACTTCTGGCAAGCTAGGGTTAACTGCATTTTTGTTATATACTTGCTTGTTTGAGAATTGAGACATATGATTTTCTTTTTCATCTAACCTCAACTAAACACGTTTTGACACTTTGTCATAAAGTTTGAAGAATGAACCACATTTCTTATTACTTGCGAGTGGTTATATTTCTTATGAATTTAATTAGCTAGACAAAAAGTGTTTCCTTCACATATGCCTCTATACTTTAATTGCGGTATTGTTTTTTATCCTTATAATTTATTTTCTGTGATTTTCTATCCTTTTATTTGATCCATCTAAAATGTTAATCCATTGATTTTGAAAAATACTCAGAATGACTTTGAGTTGGCACAAATTGTGTTAATTTTGCTAATGTGGACTTAACATTATTAACCATATCATATGATTGGTTAGGGAAAAAACATGTACCGACTGGGAAAAATGTATAAAATTGTTTAATTAAAAATTTGGTGATATTATAATATAGCAAAAGAAATCCCACGCGCGAGTGAGAGGGAGTTCGAAGGGCATCGACAAAGCATTAGGGCATTGAGCATGAACAAAATTAACAAAAGAGACAAACTAAACTACATAAATAAACTGTAGTGGTTAAAAACAAAACATGATTGAAATATAAGGACTGGAGTTATAATTTTTTTCATTTCATTGTTTATATTGATGTTATAATGTATTGGTTGGATTCAACATTCTTCAATAGTTTTTTCTTCCTTGTGTTTTGTTTTATATTATAAGAAATGGACAAACTAAATTTGTTTTGTTTGGTGACTGTGCCGTTCTTATTTGGAAGATGCCGTGGAAAAGAACAAAACTCCTACAAAACTAACCATCACTACCATAACTGTAGTAGCCATACATTTAACTTTTTCACCTATCTTATAATTCAACCGTAGCAATCACCAATTAATATGTTCAAATTCTACACTATCTTACTTGCTAGCCCAGAGTTCTAGTTAGGGTTTTAAATGTATGTGTTCTTGTGTTTTGAGAGTTGAAACATGTATTTTTCGTTTTATCTAACCTGAATTAGATCACGTTTTGACACGCTGTTTTGAAGTTTGAAGAATATAATTAATGGCACACATTATTTATTGGTTGTGAATGGTTTGATTTTCTCTGGACAGTTTATTTTATATTTTCCTATATAGTCTCAATGTACTTATTTTGGTTTTGATTCCTCAAGTTTTATTTTATTCAAAATATTGATTCTTATAATCTAATAAAAATTTAGACTATTTTGCTTTTTAATGAGTTAAAACCACTGATTTTAAACTTGAGCAATCAAAAATTGTATTAAAACCACTAATTCAAAACATTGATCCTTAAAATTGCATTAACCCAATTTTGGGTTACTAGATTTTAATAAAATTTTGATTTGATTAAAAAAGGGAAAAAGGAATCTCACCCTTTTAAATTGAAAACATAAGTGAGAGTGAGAACAACATCAAAGAAATATTAGAGCATTGAATCTTATCAAAATTAACATCGTTTGGATTAGATCGTGGTCTTTTTTTAATATTTTCAAAATGAAGGGACAAACATTTCAGACAGATGTTTTCAAACATTTCAGAAGGCATGCAAAAGAATATGAAAATGTCATCGAAAAAAATATGAAAATAAACTATGGAGACTAAAAATGATTAAAATACAAGGACTTGGAGTGATATATATTTCCCCATATAATTATTTATATTGATGTTATGATGTATTGATTGGATATATACGACAGACTTCAATAGTTTTCTTTTCATTGCTGATAGTTTAATTCATGGTTATATATATTATGGTATAATATTGTGCTATAGCTTTGTCTAATTTGGCCATTTGAACAACCTCTTAATTAGCTAGACCGTGAAAGGACAAGTAGCACGCAGAATCAGATCTAATAGGTATTTGGTATACCTAGCGTTATTTTCCATCTAGAAATATAATGATAAAAGCACATTCATCTTTCATTTTCCTTTAAATCTGGTTCACAGACACGCACACAACGGTTTAATCAAACGCATAAAATCGAATTCCCACTATTATCACTTGTCGTTTCTCTTGTTAACTTATGAGGAGGGAAATGAAAACAGTGGGAGGAATTTTCGGGATACGAAAACGATAAAGCGTTTATATATGTATCTCTCTCTTCCATAACAGATTCGCATATACTAAGTGGTGCCGGTTTGTTTGCTTGCTCTGTGAAATGATAGGATTTGATTGGATAAACGGCAAGATTCAGGGTTGCCACGTAATTATATTGAAGGCATCATTAAAATATGCCTCCAAAAGATATATACACAAATCTTGTGGATGACCTTCCATTCGTTAGCTTTGTTTCACCTGTTATTCTTTGTTTTACCAAGACACAAAATGTCAAAATGGATAAAGGTATTGTTGGAAAACGATGTGAGCATTGTTGGCCAACAAAATATAAAGAAAGCGATGTAAGCATTAATAATGTGTGTGTACCAATATGGCTCTCACCTGATAATGCCAAGTCACAAGCCATTCCACTTGATGTAGGGTTTGAAAATGAAATCACTTGAGACAGCATTCTAATTTAGCTTTGGATTAAGTACAATTACAAGCCGGGTTTGGCAAAAAAGAAGGTAACATCACATTTTTTTACTAAACACATGTATTCTCCTACGTTATTCAAGGTATAAAATTGGGCACTAAATGTTAGTATCTTTCCCAACTGAAATTCAAATTTGATTCATCATACTGTGATATATTATCATCTTGCGTTAGATACAACGCCCATTGCTAAGGTAAAATTGCATTGATGATTGACAATAGTATGCTTTCGACTTTATATTGATGATTGATATGCTATGATATTGGTTATTTAATAATATATGAATTGCGTTCAACTAGGTTTTATCATATTGATGACAGACCACAAAAAGTGGCAAGAGTGCACGCGATTTAATGGGTCAAACAAATGCAAAGACAACAGGTCTTATCTTGGTGGGGTTGGCTTCGTAAGTTATGGTACATTATACTCCATCGACAACTAAAGCTCTCAATAAATTGTTAATTAAAAATTTCACTCAATAACATCATTAATTTTTCTATTTGGTGCTCTCTAGCCTTTTTTGAAAGTCTTCGTACTATTTAATATACATTACTTACTGTGCACCCAATGGCATTTTTTGTTCATATTCAAACCACTACGATTTTCTGCTATTTTTTTTTAAATATATGTCACCCTAGCAATAGAATATATATATATATATGATATATATATATATAGTACTCTTATGATCCCTAATATATGATATATAGTACTCTTATGAACTCCATTAGTTAGTAATTAGAACACCTTTTTTATAATGTAGAAATCACATGGCTGTTTTCAGATCTCTGACATCGGAAGAGGTTCTAAGTGTTGGGATTTGAGTGGTAGACCCTTAAAATATTTGACAGGAAGCTTAAATAAAGAAGGATAAACTTCATTGAAAGGAAACTTTTATTTGAAACTGAAGATATGAAATAATTAACTTTTGTATTTCTCTCACACACTCAAATTCCTCACTTACCACTTCGCTTTACTCTCTTAACTCACTTAATTCTCTCAATTCTTAATTCTCTTACTTCTCTCAACTCTACCCAAACTTACCACACACCACCTATTTATACTCTTCCACCTTCTTAACGAATGGTGGAGATTGATTTGATTCTACGGTTTACATTTTGCATCTAGAAAATTCTATACAAACCTAGAAATATCATACACGTTCTAAATCTTTCTACGCTATTTTAGACTAGTCTCCATAAGTTTTCACAACCTTCCAAAAGCTTCCACAACCTTTCAGAAGCTTCCAGGGGCTTCTACAATTTTCCAAAATATTCCAGGGGCTTCCATAATATTCCAGAACCTTCCAGAGACTTCCACTACATTCTAGAACCTTTTAGAATGTTCTAGAGCCTTCCATAATATTCCTGAACATTCCAAAGAGTGTTGTTGATTATTTAATACTCCCCCTCAACAACTCTCTCGATCTTTTGTCATTTCACATTGCTTCGTAAAAGCTTCAACCTTCGCTCCCCCAAGCTGAGAGAACCCACGTGCCACCAATCTTGCCTTGTACCTCCAATTGACCCATCAGGCTTTGTCTTTAGCTTATAAACCCATTTGCACGATATAGGTTTTATATCCTTCATGTTGGGCACCAACTCCCATGTCTCATTTTGTTTTAGAGAATGGATTTCTTCTTCCATGGCTTGCTGCCACTTCTTATGCTTTACAGCGTCTTCATATGTACTTGGCTCTCGAACATCTTCAACTAAAGCTGCATTAGCATATTTGGAATTTGGTTTACGTACCCGTGTTCATTTTCGTAATGGTCGTGCTTGATCTTCTTCTTCTTTTCCCCATCTTCTTCTTCATGTTGACTTATCCCTTCCTTCTCTGGGGATGAGTGATGCACTCCTGTATGCCATGGGCTTTTAGGATGCTTTGATGAACTGTGATATTCTTCTGTAGACTGCTGGTTCTTAATCCCTTATTGTTCTTGCACATTCACTTTTAATTCTTCTTCTGATGCTTGAGAATTTGGCAGACTAACCTCCTGTGATGACCACCATGAAGATGCTTCATCAAATACCACATTCCTTAAGACGTAACAACGCTCAGTTATTGGAACACAACACCTCCATCCTTTTCGTTCATTATCATAGCCCACAAATACTCAGAAATGACTTACCGTGGGCCTAGTTTTCCACAACTTCTCAAATGGTGAAATAAACTTGGGACTTGCTTGAGGCAGTCTGTTTGTCACATAGACAACAATCTTCATGCATTCTGCCCATAATCTTGCTGGTACATTCTTAGTATGAAGCATGCTCCTGCATGTCTCTGTTAAATGTCGATTCTTTCTTTCAGCAACTCCATTTTGTTGCGATGTATAGGGATATGTTAGTTGACGTCGTATCTTACTTTCCCTCAAAAATAATAGAGCTCATATGAGGTATATTCACCTCCGTTGTCAGTCCGTAGGCATTGACCTTTCTACCTTGTCATCTTGAATTCTTTAAACTTTTCTAAGGCTTCAAATTTTTCCTTCATAAAGAAAGCCCAGACGTATCTAGAATAATCATCGATGAAGGTAATCATGAAACGATAACCACTCACTGATGCTTGCTTTACTGGGCCGAATACGTCTGAGTGAACTAATTAAAGTGTCATATGCGATTGAAATTTTGAATCATCGTAAGGAAGTTGATGTGCCTTGCCGTACTGGCAGCCTGCACATATAATGCCGTCTTGTACTTCCAACTGAGGGAGACCTTTCAACAGTGATTTCTTCATCATCACCTTGAACTTAATATAACTAACATGTCCTAGACGTGCATGCCATAGATCTGCAGTTTCATTCTTCCTTGTCTTATCAACATATGCTGCTTCTGCTGACATTACGTATATTGACTCACGCCGTGGCCCTTCCATAACCAGTGTCCCGATAACCTTCAAACTTTTGTAAATCTGTACGTCTTTTGGCCCGAATAGTACATACTTTCCTGAATCGGTAAGCTGAGCTACGGAAAGCAAATTCTTCTTCATACCAGACACATGATATACATTATCTAACTGTTTTGGATTAGGATTGTAGCGAGGTCCTATCTTGGTCTTACCGACATATGTGATCGGCAACTTAGCATTATCAGCGGTCACCACCATTCTCTTCCATTTGTATTCCGCCATGCTTGATAATTTCTTCCGGTCTCCAGTCATATGATTGGAACAACCTGAATCTATAATCCAATCATTTTCATAATTGATCAATTTATCACTCATCGTGAGAAGTGTTGTCTCCTTTGGTTCTATGACACAAGGAGCTGCTATCTCAACTATTTCTTGAGGATCTTCAAACGGTATTTCTTCTTCAACAGTGCATGATGCTTGGAAGTCCCATTCTTCTTCACTGTCATTCTTATGACTAGAGGTGGCGACATTTCCTTCAACTTTCTTAAACCAACAATCACGAGCGAAGTGACCTTTCTTCCCACAGTTGTAGCACTGCCCATTCTTTTGGAAGCTCTTCTTCTCATTATGTCTATCTTGATCTTGACGTGCTCCCCCTTGCTCTGGAGCTCCTTTATCCTGTCTCTGTTGCCAATTATTTGGCCTCTTTATTTTATCCCCTCTTGAACAAGATCTCAGAGAGTGACGGCCTTTGTTACGAGAATCTCCCCGTTTTACATAGAGAGCCTTCTCATTATCCTTAATGGAAACTCCTGCCATTTGTTTGGCCAAAAAGTTCTCCAACTCAACTAAAGTTGGTTCTGTGGCCCATCCGTTAATAGCAGCGATGAGATCATTAAATTTCGATCGTAGACCGTGGATTATAATCCGCCTCATTCTCTTTTCAGATATTTTACTTTTCGGATCTAATTTTGAGATCTCATCACATAAAGATTTCACTTTTCTAAAATACTGACCCACCGACATATCATGTTGAGAGACTCCAATTAACTCGTTCTCCAACCTTTGAAGTTTCGCATTATTTGCTCTTGTGAAAAATGTCCCGAGTGTGTCCCAAGCTTCCTTCGGCGTCTTTGCATCTTGTATGTGTTGAAGAAAATCATCTTCAACGGTCACTGATAAGGCAAACATTATCTTTCCAGCCTTCACCTTCCACTTGTCGAGTTCTTCAAGACTTGTTGGTTGTGTGGTATTACTACCACCAACAACATCTCAAAGTTCTTACGCAAGCAAGTAAAATTTCATACGAGTAGACCACATCTTATAATGATTCTAATTTAATTTTTCAATATTTGTGGTCGTCAATGCCATCTCTGCCATAATGACTTGGTTGCCCAGCAACTTACCAAGTTAAGTCGTAGACTAAAAACACTTCACAGTCCCAGACTGTGTACCGGCAAAACCTTGAGATAATCTTGACTTCAATGACCTTCCGTTGAAATACCCGAGTTATAGCGACCACTCCTGAGCAACCTAATTGTTACCACTTGTTGGGATTTGAGTGGTAGACCCTTGAGATATTTGACAGGAAGCTTGAATAAAGAATGATGAACTTCAATGAAAGGAAACTTTTATTTGAAACTGAAGAGATGAAATACACTAACTTTTGTATTTCTCTCACACACTCAAGCTCCTCACTTACACACTTCGCTTTACTCTCTCAACTCACTCAATTCTCTCAATTCTCTTACTTCTCTCAACTCTACCCAAACTCACCACACACCACCTATTTATACCCTTCCACCTCCTTAACGAACGGTGGAGATTGATTTGATCATACGGTTTACATTTTGCATCTAGAAAATTCTATACAAACATAGAAATATCATACACGTTCTAAATCTTTCTACGCTATTCTAGACTAGTCTCCATAAGTTTTCATAACCTTCCAAAAGCTTCCACAACCTTTCAGAAGCTTCCAGGGGCTTCTACAATTTTCCAAAATCTTCCAGGGGCTTCCATAATATTCCAAAACCTTCCAGAGGCTTCCACAACATTTTAGAACCTTTTAGAATGTTCTAGAGCCTTCCATAATATTTCAGAACATTTCAGATAGTGTTGTTGATTATTTGATACTAAGTAAAATAACTCTATACCTTTTGTACGAAAATTGATACTCTAAATTAGTCCTTTATTATGGACCATTTGACGTCAACGTGACTCTACGTCAATAACGCCCGTTTGATGGGAATCATGCACACATATATTAGTTATTCAAAGTATCAATATATACATATATATATAGTATAATATAATGTTTCCAGTTAAGGTTTAATGTTCCTTGTTTCTGTTTGGTCAACATTGAATTGGACACAAGGCTTAATTGACCTCAACAAAAAGACATACACAAGAGAGTTGTGTACATTGTTGGGTGGTATTCAGCTAAACTTACATTAATATAAAAGCATCTCATCTAATTTCTTTCACTGTCATGCTCAATTTTCAAACACTTGTTTAAGCAGCTAGCTAGCTAGATACGTTGTTACATATAACACTTATTTCCCTATATAGTATTCTATGAATTCAACTTTGTAGAATTAATGACTTGTATTGCTTAATTATGACTTATTCTATATTTCGTTTTCCTGCATGCATTCAGAGTTTTGAAGAACGAAAGTACATAGTTTATGGTTTGAGAAAAATGTGATTTACTATTTATTTTATACGTTAATATATTCATGAGATGAAAATAGAAAGAGATGGATCAACTTAAAGAAAGTATAATTGTGAGCTTACGATTCCCGTTAATTTTGGTTCAAATAGTTAAACGCTTCGGAGGTTATTTTGGGTTCAACCAAAAAAAATATATGAAAAATCCATGTTTCGCATCAAAGGATTGACCAGTTAATGACCTTTTATACACATTTCAACTTATTTACATAATTGTTATCAATCTGTCCTTTCTTTTATTCATGGCGCTAGATGTGGTTTAAAATATTTAAAAGTTATTTTAACAATTCCCTCTAATTTTGGTTCAAATAGTTAAACGCTTAGGAGATTATTTTGGGTTCAACAAAAAAAATGTGAAAAATCCATGTTTCGCATCAAAGACTTGACTAGTTAATGACCTTTTATACACATTTCAACTTATTTACATAATTGTTATCAATCTGTCCTTTCTTTTATTCATGGCGCGGGTTTTAGAATATTTGAAAGTTATTTTCATATCATCTTCCCAAAACTCTATGTCAAAATGGTCTTAAATGAAGACGAATAAAACATCTTCATTTAGATAGGGTGGAAGTGTTCTGTATATATCAAATTTGACAATTTAATTTTGCAATTGTGGATTCTTATCCTTGAATGTGTGTGCATGTGTTTTTTTTTTAATTTAATTATATTTGACTTTGAGGGGAGGTAATTGGATATTGAAATTTGTTTTTGAATTTTATGGATTTGGAAAAAAAATGTTAGAAAGATTTATGACAGAAAATGGGCCGACACATTTGACCCATCAACAAAAAGAAAGAAAACTAGCGAATTATTAATGTTTTATGTAGTGCGCCAAAGTCAGCCTCTTCTATTATTTGATGAATGATGTGATTTGTTAAGTTTTATCTTGTGTAGATGCACCCGTAATTGGAAATATATCTTTTTGTCATGAAGTGTTTAGTTTAAATTGATCAAAAGTAGAGTGCGATGGAAAACGGTATTTCGAACGCTGCAGCTAAGCCATTATTGTTTCCTACTTCCAATGAGGAAGATGATCTACTGTTTCAGAGTTGCAAGAAGGTCAAGAATGTTCCTAAACATTCGGGAACAATATCTACGCAAGATCATTGGCCAAGGTTGGGGAGCAAGCGGAGTACTTATCATGAAGGGGGTCCCTCCTCTTTAGATAAACTCAAGGGAATCAACGAAAAGGAAGACATGACTGATTGCGAGGATGATGATATGCTTTCAGATGATTCTTTCTCCGATAAATCTCAAGGTGAAAGGAATGACGAACCAATGTTTACTACTGTGAAGATCCGAATAGGAACTTCCCAACCTTTTCTTTCTCTGATAGTATGAAGAAAAAGCTTTATAAAGCGTAGAGGTCAGCAGCTATTGTTAAGCTCCTGGGCAGACAGATTGGTTACAAGACTTTGGTTCAAATATTGCAAGCCATGTGGGCTAGGAAAGGGATTCTCAATATAATAAATATTGGGCATAGCTATTTTGTGGTCAAGCTTTCAAATAAGGAGGATTTTCTTCATGCACTGACTGGGGGAACCTAGGCAGTGAGGTTGACCATGATGATGTTCTCGCAGTTTCTCTGAGAAAGCATGAAGAGCAGACAAGCTCTCGTCCGGCGCGCAGCCGTTTGGAAGGTAGTCAAAAAATAGCCCTAATTGATGTGAAGTGCAACTCTATCGAGCGAACAAATGAGGTAATAAAGAAAGGTGCTTCTGACAAATTAAAGCAGCGAAGTGGTCAGAGGAGGGTTGAAAAATGTTTGAGGGAAAGCTTGAGAAATGATAAATTAAATGAGGAACCTGTGCTTGCTTCTGACTTTGGGCGAAAAGGAGGTGGGACCCGAGGAGGAAATGATGACTGAAGAGCTAGAGGGATCAGGGACGCTAGCTAACCGAACGCCACATGATCTCGACGAGTTGGGCCGTGGCAATAGCGGCCCAATGGATTTCGACCCTAGAGATTTAAGGGAGCATAATTGGGGCGATGAAAGAACAGGTTTTTGGGCCGCTTGGTGATCTGTCTTCCCAGGAGGAAAGGAACCTTCTTTCGGTTGTGCCCGAGACACAAGAACCTGTCCAGGTTTAAGTTCTTTGGTCTGATCCTTTCTCTTTGCTATTATTTTTTATGGATAAAATCTTATATTGGAATATTAGAGGGGCTTGTGGAAGAGGTTTATTGAGAAATTTAAGGATGGTTATGAGTTGTTATAATCCTAGTCTTATTTTCTTATCTGAGACTAAGTGTAGGATCCGTTCTCAGCTTCCTTCCTTTAGTGCTTTGGGTTTTGATGAA
>JANTPZ010095510.1:0-10286 GCA_025593235.1 Vachellia pachyceras | reverse complement strand
ATCTATTTTACTAGAATTAACATAGCTTAATTTCACAACTTGAAAGGTTACGTTTTGTGATCAAATCAGGAGTACAAACACAATAATGTTGGGTATATAATGGAGGCAAAGCCAGGCTAGGAATAATATGAACACATGCATGCGGTGTTAATGAATGGTCGTTGCTTTCAAATTTGCCCATTTGAGGGAAGCACGTGAGGTGGTGAATGCAAGAGAAGGAGTGAGAATGAGTTTTACGTACAGCGGAGTGGATGATTATACATATATACACATTCAATTCTACACATGCCAAGTCTGCCTGGCTGGCTGGCTGGCTGGCTAATTGATTACTATATAATGCTTGTTTGGGAACACCCGTTTCCCAAACGGTGTACGTAAATCGAGACAAAATCATTTTGAAATCTGTAAAAACTATCTCAAAATTCATAAGACCATCTTAAAATTCGTAAAATACCTCGAAATCTGTAAACTCATTACTCCTAACGGACTTCCCAAACACACACATAGAAGGTGCTTTGATTAACCAAATGGCAGACACACGTACGCAAACGCAGAGCTGTAAAACGACCACATGAAAAGCTGTCTTCAACAGCATCAATAACATCATTGGCACTGCTACTTGGGAGTGACACACACACACACGCACGCATCCCTCTATGGCCCATATATGCCTTTGTGAGACCACTTGCGACGAGGCCAACTCTCTCGGATTTACCATCCACGTATATATGTTGCTGTTGCTGCCCCTCTCTCGTCTCATCATGGACCCATCTCGTCCTACTGTTCCTGCAACGCCCCCTACCATTATTCACATCACACGCATAAATCTTAACGCAACCGCCCAAATAAATCTCACCTACAGCCAGCTAGCTCCTCAGTCCACTCACTCTCTTTATGTTTCTGATATAAAATATATAATTGTTTTGGTATGAGTCACTTCTATTGCTGGGACATCGTTTTTCATCTTTTGAAGTGTGTTTTGGGGTGGCTTGTTCCCTGAAAAACGACTTCCCAAGGAATCATTAATTGATGCCAGAAACGGAAGGGAAGGTGACCGACCAAGTGAAGCAAAGTCAAATGGGAGGGCTAGCTGTGAATTTCAGCGGCAAGATATAATTCATACATACATATATATATATGGGCGAAACAAAAGACAACCTCAGTCACAAGTTGACGTTTCTATGTATGATCATGAGTGGGCATTTTACGTTTGCTGTAACAGATTCTATAGGTGCTCTTTCGTGTAGACCAATTTTCCTCATCAATCAATATACTAATAGTAATACAAATACATGCAATATTAGTGTATCATGTGTGTGTGAGCAGTTAGCTAGTTAGTACATGTTTGTTTGGTTTGATAATCTTCCTGTTGGGTGAGTGGGTAGCTCTCTGGTGTCATGTTGGGGTCTTTCCTATGAGCATCTTGCTTTTCCACAGCCATTCAAATTTCATGATTCTTGCATATATTTATTGAGTTTTTTTGGTACGTATTTATTGAGCATTGGTGCACAGTATTGGATCAAACAACAACTCGAGTGCGGAATAAGATAACAGGCTAAAATTGTAAGCCCATACACTTTACTATGATGGGCTTTGGAGAGCTGGAGCTGATTAGATCAAGAAGCTACGACTAATGAGAAAATAAATAACACAACTCAGCAATAAGGCAAAACAAGGTTTAAATTACTTTTGGGAAATGTGTCTAGCTACATTCAGTACTCAGCAATACATAGAATAGGATAGGATTATTACCAATAAAAGGATACCGATCAACAAGAGTCTGTTTCACGGAAGGAGATGATCTATTATAACATGACCAACAGAAATTTAAATTCCTGATAAAAGGTGGCTTACATTAAATGACCGACAGTACCTTTAACATGATATTACTTTCAATAAAACGGTAAGCGTTCCATAAAAAAAATATAACAACATTCCTACTTATGATATCGCGTGTGGTATTCCAAGTTGAGAGCTGAGATTCTGGAGGATTATTAGGCGCAAGTGTGCTTGAAAAGGTGTGATGACTCGATAACAGAGAATAATATGAAAAACTCAACCTGTTGTTTGTGGATTTTGTTATTTATTTATTTATGCTGTATTTTCTGTAAGACACATGGCCGCCTTATTGAGATCACATCGTACGTGTAAGGCTCTTTTACGCAATTATGCTGGCTGGCTGGCAGCTGCCAAAGAACAAGGAAAACTACAAATACAGAAGTGGAGATGTAATAGCCAAAGAGCCGGAACTGATACTTTCTTTAAGCCTTCTTAATTTGCATCTGCCACTTAGTGGACCGATTCATCATCTTTCTTAATTTAATCAATTCCCTTCCAGAATTGCCGGAATATTAGTGGCTAACATCGTATCATGCTCGTTTTACTGTCCTCTAAGATTGTTTCATGAGCCTGTCGTATCTCAACAACCCCGCTTGCTGTGTTTGCCTATCTGCTGTTGTTAGCTTTATAATCCCCCTGGCATTTATATATGAGATATCATTTTCATAATGAGTATCACATCAGCTAATTGAACGATGAATTAAATATACATAGATTCTAAGTAAATCGTATCAGGTTGACTTGAACTATTATGATTGAAAGACAAAGCTAACATGTAATAAACGTACTATTGTATGTTCTTGCTTATTTGTTGTTGTTAGCTTTATGATCCAGTTCTGTGCATCCTTCACTATCAGAAAACCAGTTCTATGTCACTCAAAAAAGAAAAGAAAAGAAAAGAAAACCAGTTCTATGCATGCATGCGCGCACACACACATATATATATATATATATTCCATTCAATTAAACCTATATTTTACCCTAATGTATTATAGAATCACTCCTTCACAGGCAAAAAACATCGAATCAACCCAACAAAGCCTGGAGATCAGGAGCTTGTTGCTGATGGAAACACATGGTGTGTCCCAGGTAAAGGCCATCTTGAAAGGAATGGAGAATTCTATATAATAATTTAACAAAAATATTTATTATATACACAGTCTCCGCTAAAAGCGTCTGAACATGGAATTAATTGGGTATTAATTAATATGCTCAAGGTAGATGGACGCAGTGAAGCCTTTGTAGGCTGCATCAAAGAAAGAGAAGCCTTTGTAGGCTGCACATGGCATTGCGTGTAATGTTTTATCGCACACGTGTCGACTGAATCTGAAGCTGCCCCGAATCTTCCACTTTCACCTCACGCACTCAAAGCCCATTCTCAATAATGAACCTGCCCATGGCATTATTCTTGTTATTGTCATTTGAAGTTCGAGAACATGTAAAGAAGTTCTAAAACCATTACGTGATGCCTCCTGCAAGTACGACAAGCCCATAAAGAAAGGAATTTTTATTCTTTTTATGTATAAGACAACAAGACTAATCACTAAAGCACATTCCTAACTAACTAGTAGAGAAAAGCGAAAAGGAATTAATAAATAGCTGAGTTAAAAGAAGAAAGAAAGAGATCCAACAATGCACTAATAAATATAGGGCCGGTTTAAAAATACTGTTTTACCATTTACGATATAATTATATATTAAGAAGATGATATCATTTTATAAAAAAATACTGTTAAATGCATGTTTAATTTTTCTAAACACGATGCCAAATGTCCCTGGCAATTTAGAAAGATGGAAACTAACAAGCACCTTTGGTGATAGAAGACTTCACCGGTCAAGGAGGAGGAAAAGAGAGGTTCAAATTTCAGAAAGTTCGTTTATGAGAGGAAATAAAAACCTTTACGTTTGTTAATTTCCCAAAAAGAAATTGTTCATATAAATAAAGTTGGATATGTCAAGAAACCATTTAACCCGTTATAAGTGTTTAGGAATTCATTGAAAGAAGGGAATTTACGGATTTTAAAATGATTTTATCGATTTCAATTTATCTTTTACGAATTTAAAAATATATTTTATCTTGACTTACATGTACAGTTAATAAAAAGTTTTCATTGTGGCCTGACGGAGGAGGTTTCTTATGGAGGGGCATGCCTGTGATGGGGAAACATGAACCGTGGCATTAACCTCAAAGGTCCACGTTGCAATTTTGACCCTTGACAGCAATATTAACTATTTGTTTACTCTATTTTATTAACTACAGCAGTATAAAGGAAAAATATTGGACCGCTTCCATGCGTGGACTCAAAAGTCTATGCCCCTGTGGCATAGCTTTTAGTTTATGGAAGATTGAAGTTATTTCTTTACTGATTTTTTTAATTAAATTAAATATGGCAATTTGAAATTTAAAGTGGGATAACGGGAAGTTCATGTTTTTCATATATTTCGGTGTTTGACAAAGCTTTTGAATACCCCAAAAGTACGTTCAACAGTGTTTTTCTGCAAAATGAAATAATCTCATTCACACATTTACCGCGTAAATAGTAAAAGCACTTCTCCACTGTTTTCTCAAACAGATATTGGCTCCATTTGTTTTGCCCGTTTGCACAACGGGTACGCTTACCGAGACACTTTTCCTCTCACATAAACTGCCTCGGAATCTGTGTCCGTTTTCCCAACGGGCTATCCAAACTGAGCCATTGTGTATGCATGCAAGAGTTGTAATGCTTTCATGCTATGACGTGGAATGACTTTTTTTTATAAAAAAAGTTTAGGTGGGTTCGGCACCAGTCCCCCACCAAAGTCAAGGCACAACCCCAAGGCTGTTTGAACATTTACAAAGGACTTACAAGATCGCATATTAAAGGAGCCATCACAACGGCAAATGGAATCGAACTCACCTCCTTATGGGAGTTGAGCCCGTTCCTTACTATCTGTGTCAACTCTCGTTAGCCACGTGGAATGCCTTAATGCAATGATTTGTTGCCGAGTTTCCTGGATCTCTGTTCATATTCCAGGCCTCATCACGGATTGTGTGTGAATACAATATTATCTTTAATTTGACCCAATACGTATATAATTAAAGACAGACAAGAACAACGGTTATGTAAATATATTAGGCACCTTGACTATACTTCTCAATTTAAAGAAAGACGTATCTTGTGTTTTGTTCTAAATCTGCGTCATGTTATTCTTGTCAGTGCCTGGCGCTGCATAGGATTTAAATTAACCACACACTATTTTCGATCATTAATATAAGCATTGGTTAATGTACTGTTGTTTGAGGTTAAAAAAATTAAATAAATTGATATATTTTTTAAACTATTTTATTTGACTTATAAATTAATACATAATGTAATCATACATATAAACGGTTTAGAATATATATATATATAAAATATAAAGTAGTCTATTAACTTATTTAATGTTTTAAAAATTAATCGGGGCTTATATTAATTACAATAATGAGCTGTAGGTTGAATCTGTAATTTGTAAAATTTAATATTAGCACGTACAATGTTAAATTGTTAATATTGATGTTATACGGACTCTTTTTTGTCAAGCAAGACATTACTGCACTTTCATTTCTAATTTTCACCCTTACCTTCTCATTTGTTTTTTCTGACAAACATTCAATTCGGGCTACGTTGTTCCATTCCCATGTGTGAAGTTTTGTAATTGTTATAAATAGCAGGAATTACTCAATTTTTTATGAAAGATACATACAAGTCCGGCATAACTCATCTCAGTTAGAGTCTTCTGACTGGTTATGCTGAGTATATAATGGTGGAGATCACTAAAATTCCTTTAGCTTAACTGGAATTAGAAATCAAGTTATTAGTAAGTATCTTGAGATTCACCCCTGGAGGGTCGAGAACTTGTAGTATGAAAACGTCGTGGAATTCCTGTAATATAACTGATAATGAACTGGAGGCAAATCGATTTTTACTTTCTGATAGAGGATGGCTTGAAGGCAAATGATCCTAATGATGAACCTGAGGACACTAGGGGGTGATTGGCAAACGTCTAAGTGCCTGTTTGGGAAGCCATTTTCCCAAACGGTGCACGTAAGCCGAGACAAAACCATCTTGAAATCTGTAAAAACTATCTCGAAATTCATAAAAACCATCTTAAAATCTGTAAAACCATCTCGAAATTCCCAAAATGCCTCAAAATCTGCAAAATCCATTTTTCCAACGGAGTTCCTAAACAAACACTAATAAATTCTAAAAGCACTTTCACGTAAGGCAAGATAAAACTTCTATCCGATTCAATTACAGTCTGACCTATTTTTTCCATGATCCTTTCCTCTCGTACCTGGGTCATGAAGCAGAAGTATTCTAAAGACTCACTTGATTGGCTGTGGAGAGAGTTCCATCTGGATACATAACTATACCACTGATCAGTCCATACAGTACGTAGGCATCATTGTTTTAACCTGGCTATTAGACATATCATAACTCTACTCTCTACTCGAAAACTTCATGCCAGAGAAATTTTTCAACCCACCAAACTTGATCAGTGTAGCGTTCAGACTACAACTGCGCTGAACATGTAACCCTTAAAATCCCTTAGCTAACGAATAGATTAACTGTGGTGAAGAATTACCATTACTACCAAACAAAAAATTCCATGCATGTTCATTTTTTTTAAAAGATTTTAAATGAATTGTATTGTCTAAAACGGTTATTCTTATATATATCCCTTGCTGCACATAAATTAAAGCACATTTTTTATTAATGTTAATTAGTATGAAAGAACTCACTTTCTTTCAGCTATGTAAACAGTGCTTTATAAAAATAAATTAAGCCATTAAGCATATTCGCATTATACAGTTATATCTCATTGCGTAATTACTTCCAACTTTCTAATTTTCTAGAGAAAATTGTTGTCTTTGTTTGCCATGAGCTAGGAAAACGATGCGTGTGAAAGAAGCGATTCGGTTTTGGCGATATGTAATGATTTTAAGGTCGGCATTAGCTCCAAAAGCGGGAAGGGTTAAACGACAAGTAGGAAGAGAGGTGGGCCCCTTACACGACAATGAATGCCTTTGTGGGTCCCATCCTTTCTTTTCGTGGGTCCCAAAGCCTCCATAAAGTAATCCCAACTCACGTCAATCACACTCGAACTGTTTGGTCCCTTTGGTCCCTACACTGCAGCAACCCAAAAAAACAATTATCAAAATCAAAACATACTTGGAAAACTATAAAGAGGAGCGAAGTTACGAGTTTACGAAATTTAAAATAAATTTATTAATTTTAAAATAATTTTTACAGATTTTAAAATGGTTTTATTTTGACTTGTGTTAATAGTTAAGAATAAGTTCTTCTAAACATGGGCATCTAATTACAGCAAAAACTTTTAAATATAAAAGCGTCCAAATAAATTATTTTTTTTGTTCATGGGCATTCCTTGTAAAATTTATCTTGATTTCTAATCATGATAAATGTTTGTAATTTTTTAACAACGTGTTCGTTATTTTAAAATCACCCTTTCCCCCATGTCTTTCAAGCTATTGAGTGAATGTACGTATTAACATACAAAAACAAATTTAATTAAATACAAAATTCCTGGACAAAAAAATTATGGACCCCATAGAACTCAAGAACAGAAAACCCCCATGCTTGAACTTGCTTACCAAAATGGATTAAAAACTAGCTTCTTGTAAACTTGTGAGTTCTGCACATTTAAAAATATGTAATTGCCAATTTTTATAAAACGCAGGACCTATTTGATAATATTTTGGGGAGTTTAAAAACACATTCAATATTACTTTTCGTAAAATGAGATAACATTTTTAAATATTCATCTCGATTTACGTAAGACCACTTACCCATTTTCACCCAAACATGTCCGTGGCTTCTTTTGAACCTTCCTTCATCCGGACCGGAATATCAATATTCCGTACATTTCCCCAGCACGTCAGTGCTAAATTTAAAAGTTAAAATGTGCTGATTAAATCTTTGAAGTAGGGAGCTAAAGTAATGGGTTGCTCTAAAAATACGAGAACCTTTTTCAATATTTCCTGTCGCTTTTGGATCATGTCAATTATATAAAGTATGGTAATTAATATGAGTCCCACTACGAAAAGGGCAGACATTAATTTAAAAATACTAGATTTGTTTGGATAATCCGCTGGGAGAACGAACATAGATTCTAAAATATGTGAGAGAAATTTTATCTCGATAAGCGTAGGAATGGTTTTTGGGGAGGCAAACGGCCTCCCCAAACAAGTCCAACTGTCATTTCACCTGACTGATTCGGATCTATAATCTTGACTATAATTCTCTTTTTAAATGAAGCCATGCATGATTGATTGCTCTGCTATAAGTTTTACCGCCACGCAATTTCTCCGTTAGCTACACATTTTTTTTTTCACACGAGTTTCTAAATTCTAAAGGCTGAGCGTGAAGTGTGAACTATCGAAGTTTAAAATATGAAGAATAGGAGGATGTTTGTTACTTTTTTCTTTAGGTAGCTGTGTGTTTAGTTGGAAGAAATAAGTTTACAGATTTTAAGGTATTTTATGGATTTCAAGATAATTTTTACAGATTTCGAAATAGTTTTGTCTCGACTTATGTGCACCGTTTGGAAAATGGTGTTCCCAAACAAGCACACTATCGTTCGTTAATCTGTATCTGCTGCTATTAAAAAAGAACTACTGTGTTTGTTGTCATTTAAACATTTTATTTTTACACCAGTCTCTCTATTATGATTCAGTTAAATTTCTTTTATAAAGTCCCCACGAATTTTTCCTTAAATCATGAGCTTTAAAAAAAATTCTCCAACTCTAACTCTAACAACTAATTCTTGGTGTGTGTTTAGAAATTCTGTTGGGAGAAAATAGTTTACAGGTTCCGAGGTATTTTGTGGATTTTAAAATGGTTTTTTCCAGATTTTGAAATGGTTTTTATGTATTTCAAAATGATTTTTACATATTTTAATATGGTTTTATCTTGACTTACGTGTACTGATTGCAACGGTGTTTTCATTAAGGCGATCAATTGAAGATGGCTACGAGAGGTTGAATGAGGAGGATTGGGTTTCCTAACTCCAACAACTAATTCTTTTATTTTTTATTTGAAATATGAATTATATATTTACATGCAAATGGAATAGTTTCGTCACTTGCTACTGTATGCTTAATCTGGCATATATACCCACCAAATATATGGTACACGTAATTAAAAGCGACATTTTGAATAAAGTAACACGCATTTTACTAATAATTAATTTAATTATTTTTTGTTAATATCGGGATATCAATTGTTTAACTTTTATAGTAGTATTTAAGATAAAAGGGTATATGATATTTTAGAGTTCATAGGATGAAAATTATTTCTCTAGCATGATTTACAGTTTACATGGTAAATGTAAAAAGAAGTTTTATCTCGATTTACGTAAATATGATTTTTCAATGTTTATGTAAATGAGACAGTAAGGGATCAAGTCAACCTTCCTAAGTAACCTCCAAACACTAGAGCAGATGACTCAGACAAACGAACAAATTTGTTGTGTCTTATTATATAATCTCTGATTAACCCAGGAAATTGACTGGAGGTTAAGATGAATTTCCTAGCCAGATACATTGCTCGGACAGTTTACAAGTGTCCTATTATTTCTATGATGTTTTTATAATACCTAGTGATTCCGGGAGATCCACGGCCACACAGAATCTATTCTAAAATCACTTAGATGGATCGAGATAAAACACATATAATATATTTAAATTGAATTGTATAAAATCATTTTGTTAGTTTGAAATGAATGGTTAATCCAATGATGCGTTGAATGTTGGAGGCAGCACCTTTCAGATATTAATATGGAGCATAGATATAGAGTGTATTTGGGAATCCGTTGAGAGAAAAGAATTTACGGATTTTAAGGGCCCGTTTGGTATGATGGAATTGGGTCCATGGAAATGGAAATGGAACCCAATTCCATCACACATGCATGTTTGGTTGGATGGAAATGGAATCCAATTCCATTTCCATATCCACCAAAAACCACCTTTTTCAATTCCATCTAAAAACCTAAGATTTCCAATTCCATCATCATGTTTCCAGTTCTGCCCACGACCACGACCAGCGACCAACATGCATGACGGCACCTTGGACAGCGACCAGCGACCAGCATGACCTCCAGCGACCACGACCAACGACCATGACGGCACCTCCGACCACGACCAGCCACATGACGACCTCCGGCAATGGCTTTCTCATCAGCGTCATCGTCTTCATTTTTTTCATTTTTTCAGTTGCTCTGTTTTTCGTTTTTTCGGCTCCCGACGGCGACGCAAAAAAGATGAAGCTTGGATAGTGAGCTCAAATATTGCTGGAGGTGTGACGGCGATGGCAATGTCCAGCAACAAGCACAGAGATGACGCCGACGGTGACCCCACGACTGCGAGCAACAAACTCGACCTCCTTCTCCAGCGACGGCAACGCACAC
>JANTPZ010095508.1:0-41614 GCA_025593235.1 Vachellia pachyceras | reverse complement strand
TTTAGATTCTAAGAGACTCTACGGCGGTGACGCTGACTGGGTCTTTGAAGAGAGGTCCCATGCAATAAGAGTTTAGCCCCCTCCTTGACTTTGTAGCTCTTTCTGCGGGATGGGCTAACGTGTCCAGTCCCACGTCTCATAAAAGCTTGCGAACCGTATTCCAAGTTTCAAAGGGCTAATTTAGGCCACTTGAGAGTTAACAATCAGAGAGTATATATTCCTGTAGGGTAGATGATCATTTTCATTTTAGTATAAAGTGTCACGTCCATATATTCTTGTCTCCTCAGACGTGGCATGCCCTTCATTTTTTCATTTTTGTTTTTTTTCTTTTTGTGCAACCATTAGTCTTTTTCCCCTTTTTTGTTAAAAGCTTCTCACACAAAGATACGAGAAAGCGCAGCCCTTTTATTTTATGGTATGATATTTTCCTCAGTTATCAAGTATTGAGTGCTCATAATGTTGATCTCAAGTCATTCAATATCAATTGTGTTTGATAAGAATAACATAGCAGTTACCAATGCTTTAGATATAGTGGAAGGAGTTAATATTTGATCATATGATTATCCAAAGTTTGAATCTCACTTGAGATAAGTGCCAACACTCAACTTTCGGAAGTGTCTCAGATCAGAATTACCTTTAGTTGGTGGATATTTGTACCTAGAAAAGACATAATTTTTTTAAAATAATTAGGTAGAACTGAAAAATATCTTTTTTCATGGTAGAACTATTAAATTTTTGTAACGTAATTTATAATAAAAATAGAGTCCTATATGGTTGACGTGCACTCTTTATCATAATTAACTCAATTAAAAGGTCAGTCGTAATAAAAGCCTATAGCCCGTGAAATAACCTTGGAAACCTGGAGGGCAGTCAATGTACTATAACAAGTTAAAAGCGGAAGGATCAAAAGTTAGAGATCTAAGCATAACCGCACGGAGATTGGTTATAAGGGGAGCACTAATTTTCAGAACCCTTTGGAATGTATTTATGCTAGACACAAAAATAATCACGTTTGAGGTACACTTGAACATTAAATACACACACTTCTCAATAGAGATTTAAATCTTAGCTCATCATGTTATGAAAGATTAATCTTCCACAAGAACAGGGTGTACAAAACCCGGTGATCTGGTTCGATCCAATCTAAGTAAATAGTATAATGAAATCGGATTGAACTATTTAAGTTGCATCGAGTTTAGAATCAAATGTTTAGATCAATTGATCTGGCCTAAATTATTTTATACTTATTTATTTTTTATATTATTGATAATATTATTATTAAATGCTAAAAATTGTTGATTTCTATTTAAATTTTAATATTTTGGAGAGCATTTTATATGAATTTATATTTTTTTCTATGTTAATTCTGTAATCTTAGATTAAAATTGTCTCTTGGAAAAATTCTTTAAGGTCCATAGAATGCATGGATTGGACAAGTAGTCTAGGTGAATCACTCTAATCCAACCCAACTTCAAACGCTGCTGGATTGGACCAAATCTTTAGTTGTTGAGGTCTATACTAGACCTCAGACAAGTATCAACCCAAAGGAATCTCGTTTTAAAATCTAGATTTTGTCCAAACACTTACAATTTTTCTAAACTTCGATTTTGTAACAAAATCTAAGTTTAAAACTTAGGTTTTTAAAAAACTATTTTCTTATCAAATTACACACTCATAATAAATTTTCTTTCTTCTTTTCTCTCTCTTTTTTCCCCTCTTTTCTACTCTCCTTTTGCCTCAAAATATGTAAAAGTTATTCTCACTATAACTTCCCAAACACAATAACTTTTTCAAGATCTAGATTTTTCGTTGAGCTCCATAAAAGCTATTTTCTACCGGACTTATAAACAAGCTTCTAATCTAATTCATCCACATCCCAACTTTGGAAATCAGTGCACATAGATCGAGCTGTTGATCCCATCATGGGTTCATGAGCAGCCCAATAATATACTCCTGCATAAATTCCAAACTTGTGGGCCGTCATATTCTCAGACCTTTTGTTGTCTTTGGTAAGCCAAGGGCAGATTTCCAGGCCCTTTCAAATGGTAGCCAGATATTTCTTCTTTTGGCCTTCACGATAATATTTGTCATAACTTACCTTTATTGACACTAAATCTAAAATGGAAGTGTTCACGCCAAAAAAATCAGCCTTAGCCTTAAATAGCATCGCAGTTAAAAATAAGCCCACTGAAACCTTTGCACGTGGGGATTCAGAATGTATGTTACAATCAGTATGTTTTAAAAGGTGAGCAAGAAATTCATCACCTTCAACAAAATTGAAAACATATTGCCAAATAAAACTAGTAGTAGTCATTTGGCCATTTTCTGCCCACAAGGCAGCCAAAACGACTCGATCCGCTCATTTTCAAGTTCTCTTTACAATGATCTACACATTTAATACCCTCTGAAACTGTCCACTTATATCATCCAAATCAATCACATTTCTTTCTTCCATCTTCAATTTGCTTAGCTCCGAATTTAGTTCAGCAAGCCGCTGCTGTAGTTTTTCTCCCCCATCAGGTAATCTAGAAATCATCGCCTGCATTGGTATATACAGGAGGGAATCGTAAGTTATTGACTGTTCCATAGTAAAGCTCGTAATGTCATGGTTTGACAATATTTCAGTTATGAAGCTGGTATGAGCCAGCCAATTCTCACTAAACTACCATCGGTTGGTTGTCACACGAAGTTGCTGACTCTTTAAGGACAATAAGAATACCTTATTTTCGAGTGTTTGAGAAATCCGTTTGATTTTTTCCCTGATTTCAGACTCAGTCAAGTTACCACTGCTACTTGGGGAAGAACCTTTTTTCCTCAATTTGACTTCCTTTGGATTAAAAGCAAACTCAGCACTGAACAAATAGAAAAACAAACAAGGTCAGATCATGAATCAAATTGAAAAAAAAAAAAAAGAGGTTAGGGTGGGGTAAATCTAATAAACGTATGATTATAACATCGTTACCCATCAACAGGACGTTCAAGGGAAGTAGATGCTGAAGTTCCAACGTATCCGGTCCTATGATTCCTTTGGAAAAAAAAAAAGGATCAATGTGGCATTGGTTTAGCTAAGCAATTAGTTAATTCTAATACAATCGTCCAAAAAGAAGGCTATCTGAAAAAGAATCGTTCTCATTTCAATGGTACACGATCCATAATCCATAAAATAAAATGAAATTGTGACATCCAAGGGCATTAGGAAAATTTCAGCATTACATCTTGGGTGAAAGAACCATATGGGAAGCGAAAAAAAAATCTTAAAAACCATGAACTATTGTTACCTTGACACTTCATCATCCTCAAGTGCATCTTGAACTGGTGCTGTTTTGGAGAAGAGTAAACTGTGGTGACTAACTCCAGCTAGACCCTGACTTTTCAAGAACTCTATGTGCACTTTAAAAGAGTCATCCCTAAAAAACAAATAACAAGTCAAAAATCAGAAAATTACATGCAATTATGAGTTATTTTTATCCCATTCCTCGAACACCAAATAGGTTATTAAAAACTAGAAGTTCAACTTATCACTTATCATAAATTTAATCCACACACAAGCACCTAATCTATGCCATTTATTATATATTTAAACAGGCAGAAAGAATTGCACATTAAGGTTCAATCAGCATTAACAGAATCTAGCAGCAACACACCATCCATGAACCACGCATGAGAAAACGAAACATTTGGAAGGTTTAAGGATCAAAAGAAAAGTGAATTCTATTGCTTCACAAGTATGCTTAGATTTCAAAATCATACACTTTATCCTCGCAAGCATGCTCCTCCTCTAAGTGCTTCTGGGTAACAGACACATCAAAACCCTCCTTAGGGAGGCTGAAAAGCTCTCTGAGATCCTGAAAAGGTTGAATGAAAAATTACCACATTGCATCACACGCTTGTGAAAGATGCTTCCAACATAGCTTAGAAACACTCTTACAACACTTGTACCTGCTGGCTGAAGTACCGAATTTGTTCTTTATGCTCTGTTGCTGTTTTAAACAATCCCCCCTTGTATACCTGACAATCACATAATTCCAGTGTCATTGGTTTAATCGAAATCTAAACAAGAGTTACAAGCAAATGAAATTTACTCAAACTAAACCTACATATACAAGTTTTCTAATCAATAGCTGGCACATGAAGATAAAAATGTTGAAATTTACCTGCTTCCTGTATATCTTTTCTTCAACAGTTCCACATGTCATTAGTCTATATACAAGAACATCTTTCTTTTGGCCAATACGATACGCACGGTCAACACTTTGGTTATCCGTACTGCCAAGAATAAATTGTTGAAACAACTATTATTAGAATTTTATATATTCTTGGTAAGTACAATACGTAAATCAGGGAGAAACAAAGCCCAATGTATTCACAGATTCCATTTAAACAGTTAAAAGATAAATAGAATAAGCATATGAAAACATCATGAAATGAGGAAAAAAGAAGAAATGACCTATGATCAAATAGACAGAAAGTTTCTAGAAATAGGAATACAAACTTAAAATAAACTAAAGAGTAAAATCAAATTCACAATAGTCATTTTGCACTAACGAGATGGATCTAGCCACGTTAATATATCAATATCAAAATCAATAACAAGTTACATAATTCACAAGTCATGAACTGTGTTCATTTCTCAAATTCTTAAAATTGCCAACAAATTATGTCTATAAGCTGCACTATTCACAAATCATAAAAGTGCAGATTATTCTGGACACAGTATAAGCCAAATATATAGTTCTATTTATTGAGCTGCTGTTAGTGTTACAAACAACCAAAATAGCAAAAGCAATTAATAATTCAATATTTCACAAAACCACTATCAAACAAAATGCAGGTTCCATTCTTATAATATTGTGAAAGAAATAGGGACATCAAAGACCCAACTAGTCTTTAAAGACTACTTTGGCAGAAACAAAATAATAAAAATTGTGTACAGGAATAAAATCAATTTAGCATTGCATCAACTAAAAGCCATGAAAATTCTCAACCACAATACTCAATTTAGCAACATCTTCCAATATTTTCAATGAATAATTAATCAAAATTGAGTTCTAATTCTGATTTCATTGATTATACACTGAATAGATAGATAAAATCATATTCAAAGAAAATATTAACAAATAGAAGTTTGAAAAAGGCATGCTTAAAACACCTTGGATTCCAAGCAGGATCAACTACAATCACACGATCTGCCTTAGTAAGTGTCAGCCCCAAACCACCAACTTGAGATGTCAAAAGAAATATGGGAGCTGCAGAACCATCTTGGAAATCCTGACATGAGAAAATTGAAAATTACAACGTAGAAATTAAATAAGAAGATTTCGTAAGAAATTATTCTGATGTCACAATACAAATTACTTACATTAACAATCCTTATTCTATCACAAGCTTTTGTTGTACCATCAATTCGTACAAAACCATAACCTTTGGACGTTATACATTCCTGCAAGATATCTTAGTCGGCTATAAATTTGACTAAAGAATAATATAAAATAAATTACTGATGCAAAAACATTAGAAAATTTCTGTCTAATTCTGAAAAGGCATGGAAAAGATGCCTTTAGGAAATTATAGTCAGAATCTGAACCATATTCCTCTAACGCTATGAGAATCTCCATGAAACATGCAAAAATATCACTCAAAACTTCAAATACATAAACATGTACTTTTATGTACTAGTACTGACAAGGACAGTAACACATAAAAGACCGATCTAAAAACAAATATAAGACTGACAAAATACATTAAGGAGTCAATATAGTAGAAATAACTTCATAATTTCCATTACTAGGCATAACCGATCCCACAACACTATCTTCCACTATGGCTTTCATCTTTCACCTGCTATAAGAGACAATAGGCAGTGGTGGCCTATCAATTTCAAGTCATAACGAATAAATTTATGTAATTGACATAAAATATATTAGTAACGATTGCCTTAGGTTCAAATACATCAATACCCAATAACCTTGTGTCTTGTAGTGTTCATGGCGAATTAATTGTAATAAACATAGCAAAATAAAAATTCTGACTAACCTGAACAAGATTAAGCATTTTGCGAGTTTGAGAAAAAATAAGCACATGATGTCCTTGTGGGATCAAATTATCCTAAAAATATTGCATAATGTATACGTTATATTATATTAAGTATGAAAAATAATATATTAAAATATCAAGCTCTTGAATAGTACACACCAATAATGACATTATGAAAGATATTTTGCATGAGACATCATGCTCAGCCTTGAACTTGTCTGTGTCAGCAAAATCTGCTATGTGCATTGCCAATTTCTCTGCAACGCTAATCTCTTCAGGCTTTAGCATTGAGTCCATCCCTTCCAACACATCTTCAGCTGCCCGCTTAGTCAACAATAGCGGGTGATCACAAATTTTCTTCAAAATCTAGTTCATTCAAACAAATGGTTTTTATAATTAATTTAAAAATGGAAGATATTTGGTAAACCAAACTTCTAGAAAAAATTATAACACGTGAAAAGCATATCTACAAAGGTTTGAACATTATTAAGAAGGGAGGTATAGTTAATATTATATCAAATCAATAAAAATCACCGTAAGTGCAGCAAGCGGTGAGCCATCAAATGCTGAAAGAACAATCTCACTCTTTAGAAACGCCTCATAAAGATATTTCTACATGAGACAGGAAATGGACTATAAGAAGAGTGCATGAAGATTTAGAAACATTCAATCGAACCTTGTGTCTTTTACAATAAGAAACACATAAAATTGCATCTAACCTGAACACTAGTCAATCGTAGCCACACGATAATCTCTCTTTTCTGAGAGAGTTTCGTTGTTGCATTCTTGTCATCTTGATTAAAAACCTCACTCTTTAGGCGTCTTAAAAAGTAAGGTTGAATGCGATCTCTCAGCATCTGATAAGAAACAATTAGTTATCTCACTTGCATCATTAGAAGAAATTTAACTTTAATTGAAATTGTTAAAGGGATGAGGCAAACACTTTATAAAAGAGATACACGTACATAAGAAAATACATTATATCAAAGGTAAAATCAAAGAAAGGAATAGAAAAGAATGCATAAGGCAAAAATATTTAATGAAAGCAAAGAAACTACCGGAAGACATTGCAACCAACTCATAAAATCAAACAAGATACACGTTTGATGCTTAATCAAAAGAGATAACTGGTTTAACATATTCTATTGGTACTTTCTTGCAACTTAAAGCATACCATTGGATTAAAAATCATTAACAGGTATGCTGAATACTTTGTTTTACATTATCATATAAGAAGAGTGCATAAAAGTAGCAAGATGTGTTAGCATTAAATGTTAGGTGATATTTAGAATACTTTATATAAATTTACTGCAATATACGGATAAAGAGCAATGCTGAAGAAATAAAATAAATAAGATAGATAGATTCATAAAAAGAAAGAAAATAGATTTTCATGATCACAGAAACAGAGAGAGAGAGAGAGAGAGAGAGAGAGAGAGAGAGAGATATTCAAGAGGGAAGATCCAAAGGATATTTTAACATGTTATAAATTCAAACTTAATTGTAACATTTTTCACTGGTCATCATAATATTTGAGCAATAGAATCAACGACCCAACCTAAACAATTACAAATCACATTTTGAAGCACAAGTGCTATTACCTTTGCAACAGAAGAACCAACACGCCTCTCTCTCTCAGAAGCTTTTTTGTCATTTCCACGGAGTATAGCTGACTCAAAATTTTCTTTAAACCTAACGTAGTAAAATTGAGTGTTCAACCTATGATAATGAAAAAGTTAGCAGCACTATAACGCAGCATGAAAAAGATTAATACCATTTATTATCACCCAGCAGCTCAGGGCAGCAGAAATTGAACAAGGCCCACAACTCCTGTTTGAAAGTTTAAGAATAAGAATCACACGACAGGTAGCCATAACATATACTAAAATTACAGAAAACCAAACCAGATACTTGTATCAAACACATCAATTACGAAACAAAAACAGTCTCCAAGAAATACCTTTAGATTGTTTTGCAATGGCGTGCCACTGATGATTATGCGATGAGCACTTGGTATCTCTAGCAAACTTTTAGCTCTTTGTGTGCTTGGATTCTTTATAAGATGGCCCTAAGGATCGAAGCAATTTGATAAACAAAAATTTTTAAGCCTCAATTATGTATGATACTGATAGATCTGAAGATTCACAATGTTTATTAATCATCTTCTAGGACCTATAGCAGAAGATTAAGGAAGGGAAATACCAACAATCAAGAGGATTACACCGAGCGTCCAGGCCATAAGGGTAATGAAGGGGTGCATAAGTAGGTATTCAGTGCAGCTAGAGCGTGGGCAGTGTGTGTTGTAACTTTTTTCTTTTAAAATCCTCCATGTCAAACAGAGAAGGGCGGAGTTCAGCCTTTTGGGTGGTAAAATAAGTTTGGGAGAGTACTAGCCTCTGAGAAGTCCAGTGGCTTGGCTTATGTTTTGTGTTGTGCATTTTATGCTGTTCCTTGTACCCTGTAACTGTTATTTGATTGCAATGTCTATCTATGGGTGTATGAGGGAGATGGGATTGTTTTGAATCATTATTTCCCATGTAATCCAACTTTACTATTCAGTAAAAGCATTATCAGTCCCACGTTGTTTGTTGTCATTTCTGGATTTTGCTTGATATAAGCTTGTTAGAGTTGAGGGCTCTATCAGATACACTCTGCAAAGTTGTATTTGCTAAAATTTAGAGTTAAAGAAAATAGATGGCAGAATTTAAAGTAGATGGTACCTGCCACAAACCAAGCCTTCTATACCTTATATGCAAAAATAAAATTCTTATGACTACCTTTGTGTCCAAAAGAAACCTAAGTTTACCTCATTTCATTACAAAATGAGAGGTAAGCAGATAACCTCTACAATCAAGAATTATATACTCAAACGGACTTTGCAAAGTGAGAGAAAAAAAAGACTAATAATAGGCACAAACAAGTCTACAGATAAATAAAACCATATACAGGAAAAGAGGATGCACGATAAAAGTCAAATCTAAATGAAGAAAACTAGATATTAGTTGGGCTTCAAAATAAGTAGACTCATTATTACCTCGTCAAGTATCATATAATCCCATATGGGGCTGTCTTCATTTTCCTCATCATCAGATAGATAATTCCCACGTAATGATTTAGAATTATTGCGAACAATATCGTATGTTGTAAGAAGAACGCCTTTATCCTGAAATGTTAATACAAAAGACTGAGCATCAAATTTGTGAGATTTAATATTATAATATTGTATATTAAACATGAGTATGATTTCATGAAAATTTCAGAATCAAATAAATTTGAAACGCTGAAGTTTAAAGTAGTACTTAAGAACCACCATGAATCTCTTAAAAAGGAAAATACATTGCAACTACAGACATCCACAATTGCAAAATATGAAGCTTATCTTCAAGTTGACATATAAACGTTTCCCTTCCTTCTCCTGTTTATTAAAACATATAATGCAGGAGTATAACATATAATAACTTCAGTTGAACATGTAGAATAAGCTATAAAGAATACCTGAAGTATGTATTGAAGTTCATATTCTCGGGCTTTAGTACAAGTTCCAAAGTATCTGCAGCAAATACAAGTAGGTGAATTTTACAATATGAGAAACATGTTTGTGTTTGTGCGAGTACACAAGTTTAAAGAAATAAATAGAGTCAGACATACTCCCTTATCTTCTCAGAAAGACCAACAGTTGATAGTTCTTTGATCCAATGTGGAAGTAAGGTTTTTGGTGCCACCACCAATGCCCTTTTAATCAAACGTGAATTGAATAAACCAGCTAGAAAACTACAAATCTGCAAGAGGAACCCAATATTCATAAACTATGTACTACAGCTATTGCAAAACAATTACAAGTGTTCGTTAGTTACCTGCATTGTTTTTCCTAGACCCATGTCATCCCCCAGGATTCCACCCTTGCCCTGGCAATGCAGACACCAGAGCCACTTCAAACCATCACGCTGATGTGGATACAACATTTTTGCAATTTTGCCTGGCAGCTTATAAGTGAAATGAGGACCACTCAAAGTTATAGAATTGACATCCTCGGAGTCAAAATGATCCAGCATTTCAACAGAATCGTCTGAATCATCTTCTACATGTACAATTCCTCCAGTAGCATTCTTGGATGCATCAGATGAACTGTCACATGGGTCCTGTTTAGCTGAAAATGAAGAATCTGCACTAGCATAATCAATATTATTATCTTCCGTAGTTTCATTTCCTGTAACCGATGGCGTACAATTGTCTAATCCATCTGCTGATTTCGCTATCCGCTTCTTCTCAATTGACAGAATATCAAACTTCGAGCTCAACTCATCTAATATATCCCTAATTTCACTCCTACCCTGACGCTTCTCAATCCCATTTGCATTTTTAGTTGGCAAAGGGGGTGAATCAAAATCAACAAGGTCAGAAACCTCCGAGTCAACAAGCGCCCCCATTTTATCAGTATTATCATTGCCTGCGTATGACACTTTGCATAGGCGACGCCGGCCTTCCATTTTGACCTTAGTCTTCTTTCCCCCTTCTGAAATTCACACATAGATCACTTCAGTTTCTTGTGATATACTCATATACATGAACACTACGGGGGCGGGTGAAAAATAAACAAAGCGTACTTACTGTGGGTATCCAAATCGGTCGCTTCTTTAGACTGGGGAATATTGTCACTTTGATATTTACTATTTTCCTTCGGCAAGACTGTACAGACACGATACCGACCATCTAGCTTGACGGGCTGTTTGTCTTCCGCTGAGCTTGGCTCTAATAGACGACAATCGCATTAGATAAACCACGAGTAAAAAAAAAAACATCCATAACAGAGGCATGGACAAATACCGATAGGAGAATCAAAGTCGGTAATCGCAGAAAATCGAGGGATGCTATCATCTTCCTCGTCCCTAGATAAAGCTTTTCCCGGCTGCCGCCTTTGGGATTTGAGAATTGTCGGGGACGACTTGTCGTCGTCATCTGCGAAAAGAAAAAGGGAATTAATCAAGCAAACTACAATTCATCCTATAAATAAATAGCAGAATAGGAGAGATATTAAAAGGAGGAGGGAAAAAAAGGTACCAGATGGCTTTAAGGAGGGCTTCGGAGGAGCCGAAAGGTCTTGGAGGAATCGATAATGGCTATCGTTGAGGCTCAATGGTTTCTTGCCACTTTTTCCAGCCATATTCAAAGGGGAGGTATTGAATCCAAGTGAAGTGTGAGGGAGGAGCCAGAATGGAGTATGAAATTCAAAAGGCTATATATAGTGGCTGGGATCAACGGTCCTCAGCTTTCTGCTTTGATTGCAATATTTGAATGTTTTGTTGAGACAAAATTTTTGCAACAAAGCTGGCCTCGACAAGGCCACATTCAATTATTCTTTTTTTTTTTGGCGGAAAAAGGACAATAAAACGGGAGGAATAGTGCAATTATTGGGTATGTTTGGCAACGATTATGGAGTCGACGCACATTCAACAATATTTTTTTTTAAAATTAGATAATCTCTTTCATATATTTACATATACTTATGTAAAAGAACTTCTATATAGCGTTCTCAAGCAAACAATCATATGTGATATACAGCTTGGAGGGATATTGATTGTTTAAATTTGTTTATTTTAAATGATTTCACGTAGGATTCTTATCTCTATTTATATGAAATTTTTTTTAAAGTGTCTTTTGAAACTTTCCAAATAAGCACTTTGTTCTTAGCTTCCTATGTTGAGCTTATTTGTTGTAATGTGTAGAAATGTTAAACGCATATTTAATAGTGTTTTTTTACAAAAGGAGATAATTTCCTTCCCATATTTAGCTCGACTTACATAAAAGTACTTCTCCACCGTATTTCCATGTAACCTCACATCTTAAGAAGCGCTTGGCTAATTTTCTTGACTATTACTGGTAAGTTTTATTACAAGAAATAATATTATATTCATGCTTTTCACTTATTAGTTACTTTTGGCTAATTAACTTTTTTAATACAAGGGAAACAAAAATTGAATTCATGTCCCTGCAATGGCGTTCATGCTAAAGCAGGAAACGGCAATACAGAGGGAAAAAAATGCAAAATGACAAGCAAATTATTCCCAAAGAAAAAGGAAATTAGGGGAACATTGAACTTAAACAGTTAAACATATCGATGATATCATGAATATATATATATCAATGAATCACTAAGAAATTCTAAACCTATGATAATTAATCACATCACTAAATTCGCATCCTCTTTACGATCCCAATGAAGATCCTAGTTAGTCTCCCAGAAAACTATTAAACCCCCGGGGGGGGGAGCTTAGGTGAATCTTCTCATTTTGTTGCAGTATCTGTATCACTGTGTATATATATACATCCCTTGTTTAACTGATAAAATTTGAGGCGCCGTCATCAAGATTCTGAAGTATGATAAATGTACCTCAGATCAGTTACCGGTCAAGGCAAGCAAAGCCAGAAACAGAATATCATCGAAATGTGAGAAGAAATCGGTGATTCGTCTTTCCCGAAAGCTGAGTCAGATCAGTTTAATTTCTTGCATGAAGGGGAAGAGCCACACAGATCGTGGGACAAAATTTTTTTTTTTCCGATTCGATCATGACGAATGCATCGACTTCGCTAATGGCATTTCGCTCTCGTTCGAACCGACCGACGACGTTCTCTGCAGTCCGCCGCCCGCCGCCGCAGCTCCGGCTTCTCCGAATTGAACATCTCCCTTGCCATTTGCGTGATCACTTGCACCCTCAACATCTTCATTTGGAGAGCAATTCCTCACATTTCCAGCTTTTCTTCCTCCGTCTCCACCTCCACCAGCCCCAAACCTAACCCTAAATCCAAAGGCACGGGAAACGATTCGGTATATGAAAGTTAAGACCCAAAACGCCCATGGAAGGCAGACCAATACCACCCCAGCGACGGGCAACCAAGACGCCACTTGGTTCTCAGGAAGCAACACGTACGCCCCGAGGCAGGAGCCGCCGGCGACGATGCAGATGAACAATATACAAGCGATGATCCATATGTACGCGCGGCCATTGCCATATTCCGGTGCAGGCATTGATTGGATGAGAAGCAAATGAAGGTGAGGATGAAGAACAATATCAAAGACGTGAAGTACAACCACAGATCATGGATTCGTCTCTATCATCGTCCATTGTAATCATTAATGTGTCTTAATTGAGAAGGATATAGATTTTATGAGATGATGGTTCCATTGGAGGTGGATTTTCCAGATTGCGTGTTATCAATTGTGAAATGAAATTCGCTCACAAAGAGCGAAAGAGAGAACGAAGCGGGTTCCATTTATGGATGTGCAAGTTGGGCTTTCGAGTTTGCTATTAATCCATTTACAAATTACAAATTGGCCAACCCATAATTTGATGTAAGATTACTAGTATTTAATTCTAGACTTTTTAATATAAATCTAATTAAATGCTTATTTAGATGTAAGGTTGGAAATAGCTTTTACATATTTCGAGGCAAAACCTAAGTTTTGGAGAATAGATTTTGGAAAATAGCTTTTACAGATTCCGAGGCAAAACCTAGGTTTTGAGAAGTGATTTATGATTGGGAAGTTATTAGCTTTTACTGATTCCGAGGCAAAAAAGTGGGTATGAAAGAGGAAAGTAAGAAAGAGAAAGAGGAAAAAGTAGGAAAAAGAAAACCTAGTTTCAAAATAGCTTTTGGAAAAAAAAATAGCTTTTGGAAAATAGCTTTTGGAAAAAAAACTTTTTGCTTGGACAAAACCTCAGTTTTGAGGTAAAACCTAAGTTTTGAAACAAAACCTAGGTTTTAAATGTGGTTGTCAAACCAGCCCTAATTCTTTTAAAGGATTAATGCAGTTAAATAAATTGTTTATATATATATATATATTAAAATATTCACGTGTATAATATTTAGATCACATCTCAGTTTATTTAATTTTTTAGGCTCCCCAAATAATTTATTCGGATTTATTTAAACATGGGAAATAGGATTAATACTGTGAATAAAACTTAAAAGTGGCTTCGATTGTTTTTATTCAGCATTATTTCTTATTTTATTTTTTTTCTCTTTGATTATGTTCCATTTACTAATAAATACGCCTATACCTTGCTCTTCTTTGTGTGGTCAAACTTCCTATTTAAACTCAACCGATGCTTACATAGTTACATCATATCACAAAAGGAGAAAATCAGAAAGCTTATATAAAATTGGGTATAAATCCCGACAAATTAATTAGAAAACGAGATTTGTCATTACACTCTTATAAAAACTCAATTACATATATTGTTGAAACTTAATTACATATCGGGGAGGTTTGTTGAATAATATTAAAATTCATAAATATATAATATCAACGATCAGTTGCATAATTTATAAAAAAAAGGAAAACTATAAATTACTCCCATTTGTGTCTTGGTGGTTTTTTTGCCGTCCCGGAAAAAGAGGGAAAAAAATTAAAAAATGTCCACTTGATGAAAAGAGGCATCTTTAAGTTTGCTGCACACTGACCAAGTCGTGAAAACAAATTTATCAAACATCTCATCGCATGACTTATACTTAAAAATGTCTCCAAAATATATCTATTTAACAAAATTCAAACTATCAGGTCAAAAAAAAAAATTCAAACTAGCACATACTAACTACAAATATTTTGTGGTGGCCAAAACTTGAAAATAATTGATCTGAAATAATATCTGGATGGTTTAATCAAGTCCTGCAACATGCCTTTAGGACAAGGGAGTAGATTTTTTGAGAATCATCTTTGTCATTTTCTTTTCAAAATCATATCTCCACTGTTAAGTAATAAATGGTTCAGATTTAATATTTTATAAAATTCTTATTATCATAGTTTATAAGTTAAGAATTTTGTTATTTTGTATACAATACATTTATAAATTATGTGGATCATATTTTAATAGTTTAAATTTATTTATTGATATTTATAATACCAATTTTATAAAATATTAAAATTGATAATAAGAAATATGATTTTGAGAGAAGTCAAACTCATTTGTAGGCGCCATATAGTAGGGTACTTGTTTACCATGGTATTGGTATACATGTATTCTATTTAAGAATATTGGTAGTATTATTTTTTTCTGATGCATTTCATATAATAAATTAATTTCATGACTAACACGAAAAAATTCATGATTCTAATCTTTTAATTTTATAGGAAATTTTAAATTCAAGGAGATTTATTTTTATGCCAATATATTTTTAAGAACAAATTTTCGATGAATATAAATATACCAAATTAATAAATAAAAAATTATTTTTTCAACATCATTGTTATTCTTTTTTGGATGAACTAAGCCCAACCCAACACACACTCAGTTTGACCCATCAGGCTGTTGTCAACGTTGGGCCAGCACAAGGGTTCTTTTTGGTGGCCGAATGCAAGTCGAATTAAAATATCCAAGTCTCCTCCCATTGAGTCATTCTAAAAACTATCCATTGATTATATACTAGACAAGCGTATTATTCTATTTCCACTAACAAAACTTTCTATGGGAGTCAAAAAATTAAGTTACCCACTGTAACAGTATTTAGTTGGTTTAATAAAAAATGCAGAAGAAGAAGAAGAAGCAGCAGCAGCAGCAGCAGCAGCCGCCGCCTCTATGAACATGGTTGCTTACTAGCGAAAAAGGCTTATCCAGAGCTCACCGTTTCGGTACAAGGAACTACTTCAGGCACCTCTTCTTGGGCATCCGTTCTAACGGCATTTAACATTTGGAATCTCTTTTGTTCTTGAGCTTTCCTTCTGTTGGTTTCAAGCACAATAAGGAGAGCCGTAATATCAGCAGGGCTCACCCCACCTACTCTGCTCGCTTGACCAATGGTTTGTGGCCTCACCTGAAATTCAGTACCGGGAAAGGCAAAAAAAATTGCAGCTATGAGAACATATTCTTATTGGCAACAAATGCCTCTCTGAGGAGGGGAAGGGGGGAATTTTTTTACATTTAGATATAGTAAACATCTTTCTGCCCCCTCTTATTCATTCTCCATAATCCAAACGTGCTCTTAAAGAAAAAGCCACGGTCAGATTCAAACATACATGAAGGAGAGGTCTGATTTTCCCCCTTTGTAAGCATCTGTAACATAATGATCAGTTTCATATTCCATGAGACTCCAAAGAGATCTCATCACTTGTTTTCTCTTTTCACTGTGAGAATTTGTAGAAAACTTAACTCTTTACAATAACACATAAATCTTGATAACCAAGCATGTACCAACCTTGGAGAGTTTTTCGCGTGCTTCAAGGGACAAAGTTGTCATTGCATAATAATTCAAGTCCGCAGGAAGTGGTCTATGTTGTTGGCCGACCATCTACAGGTAAACCGGCACAGATTGGACATTCAATACACCTCTGATATGTTAAAATGAGTAAATTTTAAATGGATCACATACAGCCCCATACCTGTTGAAGTTGGCTTTGTTGCCGCAAAATGAAGCCTTCGTACTTAATATCAATCTCGACACATTCTTTCTCCACTCTTGATAAGTTGCTGTTGCCAAAACCATGCTTATCAAGAATTCCATACTGTACGTGTGGTTTCTTAAGGAGGCTTTCCAATGTTGAGGAGTCCCTCACCGGCTGACCAGATACATTCATGACATCAGCAGCCAAATCCCCACCTAGATAGAAGTGAGAAGGATAGCAATGATAGTTATGAATAACAAAGTATAGTTTTTTTATTACAGAAGAAGATTCTATTACTATGAGAAAGTAGAAATTGGATAGATAAGACATGGTAATGCTTCCCAAAAAGGAAAAGAGAAAAGGGTGAGCACTTTTTAAGAGAGTGGAAATGGTAGTAAAGAACTCTTCACATTTCTACATGAAATTACTTCGGATACACCCATAGTATATAAGTTCAATGACTGTATTTACAGGCAGATGCCGTGAAGGTTTAAACGCTTAAAAAATTTTACTCATGCTCTGCAGTTTATTAATTTACTACAGAAGCCACATCCATTTGTTCATTGCAAATTATAGCAAAGGCTCAAGTTCATGTTAAGCAGCTCATAGGCCCTTCATTTCCAATTAGAGTTTCTACCTTCAAACTTGACGACAAAAAATCAAGCCCAAAATTGTATCAGTATCGACATGCATTGATGTAGTTAATAACTTCAATTTAAATATGGGTGATATTGGAAAAGCGTAGTTAATACCCCATTGAGGGGGAACTGAATGAGAAATTCATTTATTAATATAAATCTTCATCATCTTTCTGGAAGGTTTTTTTTTTTGGGAAAAATATTTTTCTGAAAGCTTTTGTCAAGAAACTATACCGTTATAATTAATATGTTGACAAAATCCCAAGCATCCCTCAGAGGATGAGCTTCTTCCACAGATACAGCTTCAAAGAGTAAGGTAATATCGAAGAAAAATAAATAACAAGAACCTGAAATCCTAACACTTTTCAATCGCTTCTTTTCCTCAGAAATTTGAGCCTGCTTCTCCTGATACAATTTCCAGCGTCTATTGTCTATCAGCCCAACTTCACGACCCAATGGAGTGAGACGACTATCAGCATTATCAGATCTCAAGAGTAATCTATGCTCTGAACGGCTATGGAAAAGGCAAATTTAGAAATATGCAATTGTCAACAAATTAAGAACGCATCACTGAGCATGAAAATTATAACTCCAGATAACATACCTTGTCAACATGCGGTAAGGTTCCCGCAGGTCCTTGGTGACTAGATCATCAATTAATGTCCCTATATAACTGCTCTCCCTTTCCAGAATAACAAGTGACTTACCATCTGCATGCCTAGCAGCATTGATGCCAGAAATTATGCCCTAAAGAGGAAAAATATCAAGATGCCCGAATAAACCGATGTAATTAAACTGCTTTTTTTCTCAAAATAATACTGAGAACACAAAAATAAATAATTAAATAAATGGATTTTAGAAGAATAAAGGCATAATACCTGCGCTGCAGCTTCTTCATAGCCTGTGGTTCCATTTATTTGACCTGAGAAGAACAATCCTTCTATTTTCTTTGTCATCAGAGATCTAGCGCACTGATGAGCAGGCAAAAAATCATACTCTACGGCATATGCAGGCCTCAGCATTGAACAGTTTTCAAGTCCAGGTAAAGTTCTCAACAAAGGTAACTGTAGTCTCTCAGGTAAACCGGTTGAAAACCCCTATGAGAGGGGGAAAAAAGTTAACCAAGTATATTTTATTCTATTGCAAGGGCTATTCTAGGGATCAACAAATTATAACTGTAAGGTATTGACTTGTGAATCATCACAATACTAATGGATTGGGAACTCCAATCTTATATTAAACATGCTCGAAGACAGTCATTAAAAGTGAGAAAACAGATTACGAAATGCTAAATTGGAAACCATGAGGACTAGAAAAATTAGCACGATCATGCCTCCAAGGATTAACTCAAGCATTCAGGGCAGGTGAGAATTTGCGTAGAAATCCTAGGATGAAGTTGTATTAATGATTTTCAGATGTACCAACAAAATTTCGCTTGATCATGCACATCTGGGACAAATTTACAAGGATATTGAGAGCATCTTACATTTTTCCAGCAATGGAATACTATCTGAATTACAAGTAGACATTGCACATGATTGTTTACCCTTTTCAGTATGACCACAGTCAGATTGGCAATAATTCCATTCAGATAAAAACTGTTAACTCTAAGTTGCCCTACGCGTATCTCTTAGTCATTCGCCTCCCACATTCTGGGTCCGTTTGGGAACGCGGTGGATAAGTGCTTTTATGTAAGTTGAGATAAATATGTGAAGGAGATTATCTTGTTTTGCGGAAAAACACTGTTGAATGGCTTTTAGACTCCCCAGAAGTGTTGCCAAATAGGGCATCTATCATATATTCATCCCTTGAGACCTCAAATGCCCGTTCTCTGTCACTCTACTCTCAGTTAGTTGTCTCATAGTAATATTTTAAATTTCTAACGGTCTTTCAAGAGTTAATGGACAAAGCTTTGAATCTTGCAAATACTCTAGAAATAGGCAGTTTCATTGTACATATCTGTTATAAATCCGTAGCCTTTTTTTCTTATATTATCTAAATTAATCACCAGCACACAAGATAGAATTACCTCTTTTAGTATAATTATGATTATGATTCATAGGAAAGAGAGGAAAATGAATACCTGCACATAGAGCTCAGGCACATGTCGGCCCTCTGGTTCAAGAAATATCTGGTGAGACTCTTTATCTTGAAACCTTACAATCTAAAGTGAACAATATTTTATGTCAGAAGAGCAAATAGAAATAATTCCAGTGCAGCTGATGCCGCTGAGTACTTTTTAAACACACCCCTCCATGCCAAGTGAAATACTTTGTTAAACACACCTTATCTTCAATGGAAGGACAGTACCTAGGTCCTTTAGCTTCAATCCATCCTCCATAGGTGGGAGTTTCATGCAAGTTATCTCTAATTATCTGGTGAGTTTTAGTGGTCGTGCGGGTTAAATAGCAGCACATTTGTTCTCTTTCAATATGGACATCAGGATCAAAACTGAACCAGTTGACCTGTCATTCAATCAGCGTTCCAGGAAAACCCAAATACAATTTATTAAGACTAATGAGGTTCAAATACTTGCTTGCATTCACTAGCATACCGTTAAACAAGGCAATAAGAGAATTAATGTAAAAAAGGAAAAGGAAAAAAGGAGAACAGAGATTGGCACAGCCTGCAACTGAGATGAGTAGACATAATTCTACAAGTAGCAATATACTAGCATGTTTGAACGTGTATTGAGATTGAAACATGCCAAGTAAGCATGTAAATTAGTGAGTGTGAGCGCACGTGTATGCCATAACATTAGCGGGTTGAGACAAAACCCTTGCAAAGCACTTATCAAGAAAACTTTATTTCAATGAAAACTCAATCTATTGAAGATACAAATATTGGTTAAAAATTGTGGAACATACATATAGGTTCATATGGAAGCACCTCTTGATCTCCATGCTGGGGTTCTAATCCGGAAAAATCAACAGTGCGGATGTCCACTCGGGCTGGGGTTCCAGTTTTTAATCGATCAGTTTCAAAACCGAAGCGCTGCAAGTTCTCAGTTAGCCCATGTGATGCAGACTCCCCAGCTCTTCCTGCAGGCATAGAAGTCCTACCAACCCAAATTTTACCACTCATAAAAGTCCCTGTGGTGAGAATAACAGAGGGAGCATAGAAATTCATTCCAAAAAATGTGCAAACACCTTCCACATTGTCATTCTTCCCCACTAAAATATCTGTGACCATTGCCTCTCGAATAGAAAGGTTAGGGGTGCTGCAAAAGAAATTCAATAAATGATGTCTATGAAAATAATAAACAAGCAAATTCATGGAGTATCTGACCAAACAAAAGGCAACTACGGGCCAAACTATTTGGCTTTTAAAGCAAATCTGTTCAACCAGTAAAAAAAATGATTTGCTAGCTACAAAGCAGAAGAGCTACTTTTTCTTGCATTCTTGTATGAATATCATATGATGACAGCATCGCAGTACTATTATGTTTTAAGTGAACAGTGAGAAGTGCAGATTGTGACATGCATCTGATCATTAAACACATACTCTGCTGCAGACCAAAGAGCACTGGCCTGGATCACAAAGCTAGACACATGTAAGGTCATTATGTGCGAGAAAAAAACAATTATATAGATCACCCCTGTCAATTTTTGTTAAAGCAATACATAGATACAGGAATTGACAAAAAAAATAGTAAAAAGATTATGTATATAAACTTGCCTTTCTACTACATTTTTCATTTGCATGGCATATTCCCTTTTATCAGTCTGAGCACGCAGTGCACGGACCGCAGGACCTCTTGAGACATTGAGTACACGCTTTTGCAAATAGCATCTGAACATGAATATAAACATGAGCAGAAATTTACTCGAAATTCACTCTTTGAACTGAAGCATTTCATGAAAAATGTGACTTGTTAGAAACACCACAACTCAAGCATCTTAGGAAGGTAACAGAAGCAACCAAAAAAAAAATGGATACATTCAATGTAATAATAGGCCATGATGCACCAATCAGAAGGAAATAAAGAAAGAGGCAATAGTCAGACTCTTCAAGAAGATTGTAATGACATGCTGATCCACAAGTCATCCCATGCTTAGAGAATTTCCATCCTCCTTAGAAGTCTAAGACTAATGCTTAAGCCACGGTCCATGAGACAGACAATGGCTCTTTACTAGGTCTCCACCCCCATTTTACTTAAACAAATACTTTTTTCCTATGAATGTAAGCTTAAACAAGTTGTGTTTCATTTTTACAAGGTTGCTATTAGTGCCTGGCAATTTAGGTGAAATAAAAGGCAAAATTCATTGTACATAAGTTATTGAGAGCTGTGACCTTATATGTGCCTGCTTTTCAATCAAGATTTTCTAATATAGACCACATATGACATAAAAGTATAAAACTTATTAGAATTTAGAAGAGAAACAAGTAATACATTAACCCAATTCATTTGGGCCAAGAAGTAAACTCATACTTGAATCAATGACAATTGAATAGCCGGGCAGGGATTTCAATATGCCATGCCCTACTCTTCAACATCTTCAAAGTTAGTAAACATTTATTTGAGTTGGGAGGCACAGAGCAAGCAAACCTCAGCCTCTCTCTGTTTTCCCCCTTCATTGCAGTTATGCAGACCTGCAATCTCAAAGTATACAGTAGAGAACCACAAATCTCATGCTAAAGAACTACTACAACAACAACAAAGCCTTATCCCACTAGGTGGAGTCAGCTACATGGATTACACAGCGCTATTAAAGGAAGAGGGTTGTGTTAAGCCCCTATGGCCAACGTAAATATCTGTGGAATCATTTGATGTGCTAAAGAACTACATTGGAACTTAATAAATATTTTGCAACACCTGTCAGCAATCTTCCCTATTTCACCACCTAGCGCATCAACCTCATGAACTAGTTGAGACTTTGCAGGTCCACCAACGGCTGGATTGCAAGGCTGCAACAAATAGTCTTCATTAGTAACTCTTCAAGTTTTAGAATTGAATTACACATCCTGCGTTTTTGGCTTAACTGCACTGAAATATATGGAAGTGAAGGGAGAGCACATGTGGAAGTTGAGGCAGGTGAAATTTCGAACATTCCTAAGCTGCTTTCTAGAATCATTAATTATCAAAATATAAAATAAACCTTTTCAACCTTTAACTTTTGTTAACGAACAAAGGTTTGGATGAACCATAAGATTTAAATATCAAAATGTCAGCACAAGAACAAAAAAGAACAGACGATACAAATGACATTTGACCAGGTATCAGTCACGCAAAAGGGCATACAAGGTACGCAAAATGTTAGTAACCTGCCACGCAATCCGATCGATATTTAGCGTGAGAAGAAGAGTTTTTGCCCCCAAGCGGGCAGCTGCAAGTGCAGCTTCACACCCAGCATGTCCTCCTCCAACTACAATCACATCATACTTTTCATCTGCTACTCCAATACAATCCAAATCTGAAAAAAAAATCCCGGATTAGTAAGTATTGAGTAAAAAACAATCTGCTCAGAATCCATCAGCTAATTATCATTTCTCATTTTTGTGTGATAGAAAAAGGACGAAGCAGCAAAACATTGAGAAAACTAAGTATCTAAACAGTGACAACTTTAACATGAATACTCCAAATTGAAGCCTGAAACACGAAATTGCCGAACCTGGAGAGCTAGAACGGGTAGAGAAGCGGCGGCATGAAGTGGAGGGAGAGGAGAGTGGACGGCGAAATTGCTTGTGGAAGGTAAGGCGATGAGGTTTCGGAAAGGAGAGAGGATGTGAGGATGTGAATAAGAGTGTTTTGCATAGGTAACGGCCAAGGCCTGAGAGGTTGAGAGCAAGCAGCGTCGCTGCTGCCATTCTTGCTAATTTCTATCCCTTCATCCGCAACGGAACGAAGGACTGATTGTTTATCTTTTCTTTTTTGCTTTTCTCCTTGCCCCTCTCTCTCCCCTCTCCGAAAAGGACAGATTGTTTTTTTTTTTTTTGGTGAAGAGGACAGATTGTTCTTTTATGCACGAGACTTTTACCAGATTATGGTACATGTGATTTTTATGTAAATTAAAAATAAAACTTATTTTATATATTTATTTTATAAATAATAAATTATTTTAAAAAAATTACTTCTTAACGCTAATCCAAAAGAGTACCATAATATGAGGAGGCAAGGAAAGCTAAATAAATTATTTGATTATAAAATATATTTTAAATGTTTAAATATATTATCATATTATGTATTAGTTTTATCAATTAAATAAATTAATTTGAAGAAAAATATTGAATATAAATATTTTAAAGTAATTTATTTAATATCTTTAATTTCTCTTAGATTAATCAACTAGATTTTACAAAGCATATGCCTATCATTTAGTCCGTTTGGGAAAACGGTGGAGAAGTGTTTTTACCATTTACGAGATAAATGTGTGAAGTAAATTATCTCGTTTTGCGAAAAAATACGGTTGAACGTATTTTTGGGGTGTTCAGAAGCTTTGCCAAACACCCTAATTGTGAGTTTTCATGTGTGTAAATAAGTCAACAACCTCTTGGCGCAGCGGCATTAGCATCTTATTTTCTTCTTCTCTTTCTTATTTTACTAAAATACAGGTGTCGGATCATGTTTGAAAAATTATTAGATATTAAATGTAGACACATCTTTTAAAAGGAATACAAACATTTATTCATCATGTTACGATCAATTAATCCTTTCCACAGGACCAGATCCTAAATAAATATGCGCACCTTATTTTCACAAAAGAGATAACTTCCATTTTGTGTTGTTACGCAACAAAATCATTGACATTCGATCGTTCTCTGTGCTTTTAATTTTGTAACATGTAATATTTTTGTAGAATTACACAATAATTAAAACTCTCATAAAAAATATCCACTTATTAGTTATTATAGCTTATGCATGCAATAAATGTACATAAATGTATGCTTCTCGATGGAGGGAGTGTAGGTGCCTGCAAGTTTTTTTATTAATCAATGTCACTTAAGAAGCTGTGAGGACATGTTTAAAAGTTATTTTGAAAAATAGTTTTTACAGATTTTAAGGTAAAATTTAAATTTTAAAAAACAGATTTTGGAGAATAATTTTTACGGATTTAGAGGTAAAAAGTAGATATGAAAGATGGAAGAGAAAGAAAGAAAAAGTAGGAAAGAGAGAAATTATTAGGAGAGAATGTGTGGTTTGACAATAAAATAATTTTTTAAAACCTAGGTTTTAAATTTAGATTTTTTTTATACAAAAGAAAACTGAATAGAGCTAAAGACTAAGTAACTTGAGCGACCGAGAGAAAGCTTTGAGCAAGATGAATAGGAAGTATTTGTAACCCAACAGGTTGGCTAATAGCACGTTTGGCCAGAAAATCAACTTCTCCATTCTTTTCTCTTCCAATCAAATGGATATGGACCTGCCAATCTCTTGTGAGCATCTGTCGCAGCTCACTAATCAGACCCTCTTCATTGTGAAGATCAAACTGATCAGTACTTATCACCGAAAAGATCTCTGCACAATCACAGTGCAATCGAACATGCTTGAAACCACAATCCGAAGCTTGTTTCAGTCCAAGAATACATCCCCAAAGCTCAGCTGTTAGACTATTACCCATGTCTGGCCTGAACATAAAAGCCTCGATAAGTTGACCATCTCTACCTTTGATGACTCCACCACTTCCCACAGCTCCCGTCTTGGGCGAGAAAGCGCCATCCACCCAGAGGTTTGCTTCAATAAAATTCTCCTTGGCACTATTGTTTCTGAAGCTTGTAGTTGCAGTGGTCTGTGGAAACATTTGTCGTGCACGGCCCAAGCTTTTAAGAATACCCGTAGCCTGAGCAATAACACTCTCCTTATGCATCTCACACTGTTCAAAAATTCGTTCATTTCTCCTTTTCCATATTGCCCAACAGATAACATTAAATAGCTCTCCCCATTGGTGCTCATGTTGCCCATGTTTTCCTTTAAGATTCCAATCACACCACTCACACAACCCAAGAGCATAAAATATTTCCTTCTTTCTCAGGTCCACTAATCGATCCCCTATAAAACGGGCATCAGTACAATCGCGTAACACATGAATCATGTCTTATTTCTACTCAGCACACCATTGACACACATGAGAGCTACTAAGATGTCTTCGATGTCGTGCATGGTTAGTCAAAAGCTTATCCTGAAGGGTCAACCACATAAAAGTTTTGCATCTTTGTGGGACCTTCATCTTACACACACAAGCCCAAGTCAGATCCTCTCTTTCTCCATGCTAGTTCAAAGATCGATATGCAGATTTAATGGTGAACTGTCCATGCTTCTCATACTTCCATCGCCAGCGTCTTGTCCATTGCGAGTGATAACTCTTTCAATACATTTCTCAACTTGATTCCAACTGTTTTTAACCCTTTCCAGGATTGGGACCCGTGCCGATATTTGTCAATAGTTGGAATTAGATCATTTCCACATTTGTATTTACTTCTCACCACCTGGGCCCATAGAGAATCTTTGTTTGCAATAAGACCCCAACCGGCTTTCATCATAAAGGCTTTGTTTTCCAAGGCCACGTGGCGCATACCTAAACCACCACACCTCTTCTCCCTACAGACTTCATCCCAAGCCACCAAATGAATCTTCTTCCTCTCAGTGTTAGATCCCCAAAGAAATCCCCTCATGTGTTTTTTTTATTTCCGTACAAATACTCATAGTCAAGACTGTTGTTTGCATAGATAGAGAGGGATAGTAGAGATAACAACCTTCGCTAAGGTATTTCTGCCAGCAAATGAGAGGGACTGCGCTTTCCAATTAGTGAGTCTCTGCTTTACCTTATCAATCACAAATTGATATGTTTGGTTAGTGACCCGTTCATGGTGGAGAGGCACCCCCAAATACTTACCCAGATCACTTGTTCTAGTAACTCCTAATAGACACTTAATTGTTGAGCCCTCGTGTGATGCACATTCTTAGAGAAACAAACTCTAGTCTTGCTTAAACTAACTTTTTGCCCTGACACTAGACAAAAGTTGTTCAAGCATCTTTTTATAACTTGAACTTGATCAATGGAAGCCTATGCAAATATAACCAAATCATCCGTAAAAAATAAATGGGAGATAGGAGGGCCATGTTTAGTAAGTCGTATAGGTCTCCAATTGCCATGAAGAATTTCCTCCTAAATGAAATGCGCTAACTTTTCAATACACAAGACAAATAAATAGGGAGAAATTGGATCACCTTGTCTAATCCCGCGAGATGGAGTAAATTCTTTTGTTTTACTCCCTTCCCATAACACTTGCATGGTCAGTGTGCTGATGCATTGCCGAATAAGTTCAACAATATGGTGCGGAATATTAATTTCCTGAAGACACTCAATTATGAAATCCCATCTAAGCAGGTCATACGCCTTTTCTAAGTCAATTTTTATCGCCATATAACCCTTTTTACCCTTCATAGTCATCATGGAATGAATCACTTCCTGTGCAACTATAATATTATCTGAGCTTAAGCGCCCTGGCACAAAACCACATTGATTAGGAGCGATAATATCAAGAAGGATTTGTTTGATCCGATTAGCAACCACTTTGGTAATTATTTTATAAATAACATTACACAAACTGATAGGCTTAAAGTCTTGAATCAACTCCGGTTGGTCTTTCTTTGGAATCAAAACTAATGATGTATCATTCACCTCTCGAATACTCAAAGGGTTGTTGAATGCCTCAAAAACAAAACGCAGAACAGAAGAAGAAATATTATCCAATTAATGCTGAAAGAATAAAGCATTTAACCTATTTGGCCCCGGGGATTTAAGGGCCCCCAAACTAAATATAGCCTTCTTAATTTCTTCATCCCTAACCTGGCCACCTATCCCCTGCAAGCGCTCTCTTTCAATTTGCGGGTATGAGAAGGAGTACTTTTTAGAGCCCCTACAACCTCCCTCATCCTGAAAAAGCTTTTGGTAAAAAGAAACAACTATAGCTTTGATCTCCTGACCTTCATAGACCCATTCATTTTCATCATTTTTAATAGCCACAATTTTATTCCGCCTCCTCCTTCCATTAGCACGGGCATGAAAAAATCTTGTGTTGCAGTCTCCCAACTTAAACCATTGACTCTTTGCTTTCTGAGCTTGTATAATTCCTCTTGTAAAAGATTGTTTTCTAACTCGTGCCATATATGTTTCTGCAGGTCCTCCAAAGCGTTATAATTATAACAGGAATGAACAGAAGCAGTCAAACCTTCCAATCTATTTAACAGGTGTCATTTTCTTCTTCCAATGTGGCCAAAAACATCATAACACCACTTATTCACCGCACATGTAAAGTTGGAAACATTTGTATTCCACTCCCTATCTGTCCTCCACACGTCTCTAACCATATGAGGGAAGTCATCATGTAACACCCAAGCTGCATTAAACCGGAAATGTCTTTCTTGGAAATTCCTTTGAGTTGTCTCATTTGACATCCGTAAGAGAAACGGACGATGGTCCGATTTGAGAAATGGCAAATGAGTAACCGTAGCATGGGGAAATTGCTCGAAGAAATTTATATTGCCAAAGACTCTATCTATTCTACTTTGGCTGCCTTCACGTCGCCATGTCAAATACGGACCTGAGCACCCAAGATCTGCTATTTCCATATCATCCACCCATGGCCAAAATCACGGTCAATGCTGGCTCCATTTCTAAACATAGATTTTCTGTCCTGTAGGAAGAGAGTGCTATTAAAATCTCTTCCTATGCACCAAGCACTAGTTGTATTACTTCGAATTCGTGTTAATTCTTCCCAAAGCTTTCTCCATTTGACAGCATTAGGACTGGCGTAAACTGCAGTAACATAAAGCTTCGCCTGTCCATTTTCTTCCAAGCGTAAATGAATGAACTGTTCATGTCTTTGTAAAATAGAAATCTGCCACGTACAATCTTTCCAAAGCACCCAGATCCCATCACTAAAACCCCTAGCTTCTACCATCTCAATATTATTGAATCCCAAAGTCTTTGCTTTCTGAACTCCTCTTTTGCCACTGACCCGAGTTTCAAATATAGGCATGGCATCAATAGCATTTTTTTGGTTAATTCTCGTACTAAACCTGTGAATGATTTAGCACCAATTCCTCTACTATTCCAGAATAAAAAAATCATGGATCACCAGAAAGTGGGGCTTCATGGCTTATAGGACCCCTGGAATTTGAAAGCTTGCTTGTATTCTCATGGGCAATGCCCTTTTTCGCTACGTTGAATGGCAGTTTCCGTCTCCATGCAATTATGCTCCTGCATAGCTTCTCGATCATTCTTTTCATGAGACTCATTAATTTCTTTTGGCCCTACATGCTTATGCGTTGCGTGATGGGGTGGCTCAAAATCCTCATCCTGAGATAAATTTTCTAAAGCCACAAATGGGTTGGGTGCATTTAGGAAATTGGGCTTGGAATGAGTAAAGATCCAACCTTGAGGGACCTTCGTATGTCCTTTCCTTTTTTTAGGCCTTTCCCTGTCTTTATTCATTTAGCCAACCGGGACCCACTATTGTTTATTAGGAAAAACCCTTCCCATACAACTGGCACATTCCCTTCGACCCGTGGATATGTGTGTCTTCCCTCTCCCATCATGAGATTCGGCATTAACTCCTTTCCCCCAATCCCGGTGCAAACGGCCATCTTCCATCCATCCCCTTCTATTCTCTCATGCCTCATATCTCTCGCTCGATTTAGCGGGATTACCTTTTTTCGGATAGAACCGTTGAACCAAATTTCTCACACCCAGTCTGTCTCTCTCTACCGTGCCGGGGTTTTCGGTCGCCACCATGTTCCCCCATCCCTCATTCTCTTCAGTTTCGAATGCAAGTCTTGAGAGCCTTCTTCTTTCCCCACAGGTACCCCATCTTTATTGGTGTTTGCCTCCTGAACTTCGTTATGCCACCGGTATAGTGAACTCCCTTGATTGCCATTCTCCTTGTGTTTCTCTCCTTCTGGGCACTTATCTTTATGATGTCCATATTTACCACATTTGAAACAAACAATATGCAGGCCTTCATATTCAATATTCAGTTTCTTCCCGAAGATCTTTATAGACGCCTTCAATCTCTTATCTAAGTCTAACTCCACATAGATACGCGCAAACCTTCCCCTGTCACTTTGGTGAGTGATTGAGTCAATTTTAAGAGTTCTTCCCAAACCTGATCCTATAATACGTAAAGCAGTAGAGTTGAAGAATTCTAATGGCAATAATGGAATCTTAATCCAAACCACGATCTTCTTCTGGAACTGGCACTCCATGGATCAAAGTTTGGCCTCCACCTCTGAACTGTAATGTAGTGGTCTGCGATCATCCATGGGCCTTCTTGATAAATGAAGTTTAAGTCTTCCTCATCTTCAAATGAAATCACAAAAAATCCATTATCCAAATCTCTTATTTTAAATGGTTTTGTTGTTTTCCATATGTTCTCAAGGCTCCGTTACATTGCCCAGTAGGGAATAGATTTCCCTAATAGCTTAATGATAAGAGATTTCCGGCATGGTGCACACCATAACTCATACTCCTCCTGCGTTACATGTATTGTCACACAGTCTTCATCATCGGAATCCTCAGATTCATTCGGGCTTTCAGTGCCATCAGTCCTAGGACCTTTACTGAAGAAACATTTTAGCCCTTCAATGTAGTCTTGCCATGCATCATCATAAACATTACCGCGCTTATCCTTCATCAAATTTTCCTCCTCCACTTTGGCTCCTAAAAGCTTCTCCTTAAAAGTCAGAACGTTCTCCTTCAGTCCCCCTCTCAGTCATAAGAGCTTCCCCTTCAACCCCGGCTCGCACCTTTTTCCTGCTCCTCACGATTGCATCAGTTTCCTCCGTCGAGGGCACCGGAGGCACTAAAGATTCCATCGTTCAAGCCAGGCACAGGTTCCGAAAAGATCTCTAATAGAGTTTGAGGACTCTGTCCAAAATGAATGCGTTTCAAATTTAGATTTTGTATCAAAATAGTTTTTCCGAAAAATGTGAGTATTTAGATAAAAACTAAATTTTAGGGTAAAAACTAGGTTTTGAAACTAAACCTATATTTTTGGAAGTGAAAGCAAAAAGGATCTTAATCCTAATTGATCCAAACAGTCACCGTTTGCTAGCTATTTTGCCTGAGGCCACCTGCCAATGTGGCATACACCTTGCCAACTCATGCTTACTGGTAAGAACAAGTATAAAAGAAAAGGAAATATTTGCACTGTTACCCACCTTCTTCCCGACTCTTGTCATCTTCCATTGAAGAAGGCGACAACCAAAAGGGGAGAGGAGATCTCGACGATAGTGAGAGGCGAAATGAGTCGATGACAACAATCGATGGTGACGAGGCAATGACAGAGAGATCTTGTCTTTGTGAGGCAATGGTAGGGCGATCTTCTCTGATAATCATTCCTAGAAGGTTAGTTCCCCCTAGATCCCCTCTTGTCTTCTCCAATACTGGGAACCGTCATCGCAGATCTAACCTCTAGTTGGCAATGTTCAAAGGTGCGCTTCCCCTTCCTCCCATCTCGTCTTCTTCCACTCCTCCCCCTCATAAGGTTTACACCATTACATTTCCGTTTTTGATTTTGGAGTGATCACAAATCACATGTATCTGTTGGCGATATTGATGGGAATGGTTCTTTGAAGAATACAAGAAGAAGAGAAGAAGAAGATAAAAAAGGAAAGTTGTGCACAATGTCTCTAAGGCGTGGGTAACATTTTCCTTTAGGCTTAATTCACCCCACCTATTCCTATATTATAGGGTGCAAGTTGGGTTAACTGGTGAATTTCTTACAAGATACAATAGAGACCCTTGAGTATGGATTGCACTCTCTACACTCAAGCCAAGACAACAAAGGCTTTTACAAAGTGATAATTTATCTTTTTCTAAGTGTGCACTCAAAGAGAAAGATAATGAGTTTGATATTGTTGTGAAGAAAATTGTTTGTAGAATTGTGTGTCCAATTTGGGGGATGGGGAGAGTATTTATAGAGGATGGAGAGATGTCTTGAAGTGGTACCTTTTGGAAATAATGTCTCTTTAATTAAAAGTCACAACCATACCACTTCAAAAAGTCATAACCATAATGACTTTTCAATGAAAAGTTGCACCTTTATGATATGTAGGGATACATGACTTTAGAATTACAACCCCCTACACACCCCTTCAAATAAACTAATTAATTTATAAATTAATTAATTCATAAGGACACAACTTTATAAAAAAATCACATATCTTCCTTTGAAAAATTATATCCTTTCCTTTTTTAAAAATACTCCAACAGTATCTCGGTTTTGATTTACCGGTTCTATAATTTTTGTTGATTTTTCAATTACTTTGACACCCATGGATGGATGCCCAATGATGATGATAGGATTCGCTTTTCTTTATTGGGTTTCTGTTTCCTCAAATTGGTTCATTGTTGATCTAGTTTTGGGTGTTTTTTTGCTTTTTGTTCATATATTGATGGTGAAAGGGGTTCAGGCTTCTCTCTTTCTTTCCTTCCTTCCTTCAGTTAGAAAATAAAGGAAACGAAAATTGTTGGGCTATTTTGAAGTGAAGAAATCCGCAACGAAAGTTCCTGATGATGATCGATGACGAATGGGAAAAGATTTTATATGGTTGAAATGTAAAATGCATTTATGTTTGGATAAACGCGGATTCAGATTACATTTATGTACATTTATTCGGTAAAAATGAATTTTTATTTAGAATATATTTTAATAAAAGGAGTTACCAAATATTAAAACAACTAAATTTACGGATATTCTTTCCGGATTGGCTTCCCCCTGGATTTTATGGATTAGCTATAGAAAGCTTTTCCAAAGTCATTCATGTTTCACGAGGTAAGCAGCATAAATCATATAATTGTATTTGTATAATTGTAGTATGTTGTAGTATAATTATACTATTTTGAAAATGGATTTTTAATTTATAGATTTCAATTTCATTTATAGAATCATAAAATAATCATAACATTTAGTGTTGTCATGTTTCATGAGGGGATCTAATGGAATTAAAAAAAAGGATGCATGTGATTTTTATATTTTGTTTTGCAAAAGGTGTTTTGACATATACATCTCAATAAAACTATTTAAGCCATAATATAAAAAAGCATTGTTGTCACCCAAAAAAAAAAGCATTGCGGAGAAATCCTTAGTTAGTTCCATTCTTGTTTTTTTTTTCTTTTATTTAGATACATTATTGGAAAAAAGAAAGAGTAATAAAAAATGATATTAAAGTTTTTATATCAACCTACTTGAATTTATTTTTATAATAAAAAAGCTTTAATCTTTGATTTGTTTCATGTTTTATTATAGGGTCCGTTTAAAAACGTGGTGGAGAAATTTTTTTACATAGGTTAAGGTAAATATGTGAAAGGGATTATCTCGTTGTACATAAAAATACGAGCTTTAAACTCTCCAAAAATGTTGTTAAATGAGACCGACATTTATTCATGATGATAATGGGAAGAGTTTTTCCCAGAAAATGATGATGAGATGTTAAAATATGTGTCACCAATATTTGATAGGTTTAAAACACCTCAATAAAATTGGTCAACAAATATTGACTATTTAAATTTATAAGGATTAGGACCTCTAGGAGGATATTAATTTGAAATTTTTTTTGAAAAATTTACCATCAGGTTTTAAATATTAACAAAATTATCATCAGGATCCAGCAGTAACTGATCCAATTATTATTAACAACCTCACTAACCGTCAATAACAAACAGACAAATTATAGTTGAGATTTGATAATAATTTTATCGATATTTAAAATATTTTATTCATTAATTAAATTATTTGAAATCTTACTGTACATTTTTCAAAACTTTTTAGTAACCATACGTTGGATTGAGAAAACTTATGCGACAAAAGTAATCATCACCTCCAATAGTATTTAGGGAAATTTACTGTTGAGTCCCACATAAAGGACTTATTTATCAAATGGTCCCAAATTTTAAAATATTTATCAAATGGTCCCAGAGGTGTTGTCAATTTAGCTCATGGTGTTGTCAAGGGTTGTCACGTGACAACACCATGCGCTGCATTGACAACACCATGCGCTGTATTGACAACACCTCTGGGACCATTTGATAAATATTTTAAAACTTGGGACCATTTAATAAATAAGTCCCTTATGTGGGACTGTATAGTAAATTTCTCTAGTATTTATTACTGTTGCTTTGGGAATACCACCACAACAGAATGTTTCTTTCCTTATTTACTCAAAACCTCCGAAGTATCTCATCTCAGTTACTCTCCTTTACATCTTCATTCTTTTCTTTTCTTTTCTTTTTATTGGTATATTATCTTTCACTCCTCCAAATATTTAATAATTTATTAATTTATCGTTAGATTTCACAGATCTTATTTTGCTTATATTTTAGTTATAAATTGTGTATATTATATTTCAACAGTTTAAATTTTTTATTTATAAATTAATTTTATAAAACATTAAATTTGAGCCATGCATTTCTTGAATCTAATTATAGATGTAAGATGCTTAAAAGAAAAGGAGAAATAAAAACATGAGGGAACCCACTTCTCTTTTACACTATCCATGTTTGTTTGCACTCTCCACTGCATATCCAGTATGTTTGTCTTAGAAAAGTGTCTTGACGTGAGCTATGACAGAACTTCTTTTACATACTTATCTAAAAATTATAAATCATGTTGGAAAGATAGTTTGCATAGCTAATCTAAACAATAAATTAGGTATGTTTGTATTAAATTAGAAAAAAGCATGCACGCAACAAAAATAAAAAAAAACTTATCTTACATATTTATTTTATAAACTATAAATCGTATTGAAAAAGTGACGTAATTATTACAGAGTAGGTGGTAATACCATAATCAGTGTTTTTTTAAAAAAAATTCTTTACATCTTACATCATCAAATTCTTCATACATATTTATCAGATACAATATAAACTTATTTAAAATATGATTATTCAAAATTACTCCATCAACTTCTCATCCAAACCCAAACCCCTCACAACCCCTGGCTGGTTCTTCACTTGTTCACTAACGTTGGCGTCTCTTCACTCTTAGCTCAGAAACACGCTGGTAAAACTGTCAGAATAATTCCGTCACATAAAAAATATATTCATCTCTCTCATGTCCTGGCTTTCCATTCAAATTTCAAATCCCTAATTTTGCACTTCTTTTATTTATTAATTTCCGTGTCCGGTTATGAAGTTAAAATCCTCCTTTTTAACTTGCATTTTCATCATCGTCTTCTGATTCTTTCTTTCTCCGCTTCTCCTGAGTGTGGGTGCTCAAGGTTGGGAACTAAAGGTACCTTCTTCATGTTCTTTCTCTACTACGGCTTCTACGTCGCTATGAATTTTTCATCGCATTTATATTATCTACATTTGTGGGTTTGCAGAGTTACTCAAGAAATCACAAGCTTTTCTGATCCTGATGAGAAAATAGGCATGTTTGAATATGATCATCCCTCTACTCACAAACTCATTTTTTGTTGCTTTCTTGTTATTGATACTTTGCATGAGGAAGACAAGCAAGGTATTTGGGTCATGCGTAAACTGGTGAACCCACCGGTTTGGCCGGTTTAGACCCCGTATAAAACGGGTTGAAAGTAGAGAATTTTTTTCCTTCAAAACATACATAATTGAATGAGCCATAATATATACCCTCTTATTTATTTTTTTCCACAGAGGAACTTGTTGTGCATCCATGGGCACTATTAAAAAATCCAATATGAAGCCAAAATCTTCAGCCGCTCCTCCAAAGGTCTGTGTGTGTGTGTGTGTGTGTGTGGGGTGCCTTTCCTAATTTCCTGGTTTTGGCCATGTTTCTAATGCTACAATAATGCAGTATAATGCATTTCAGGCAAAGAGAGGCAGAGTGCAAAAGAAGGTAAAGGCACAAACATTATAATAAATGATAGTTATTTACTCATAGAATGAGGCAAATTATGTTTCCAAGGAGTATATATGCTGGCTATATGGAAGAAGAAAAATGGGATTTACCATAAATGAAAGTTTTATTTTTTTTTCTTGGAACTTTTGCGATTATATGTAATGATGGTTAACAACAAATCTCCAAGCTAAACTCTACTTATTCCATCATATATTGATATTACTAGCTCCACACGGTATGTTTGGGATTTTACGTACATAATGTTATTTGATTGATGTACCATGCATGAGGTGTCTTATTACTGGATAGAAATTTGAACAGGTTACAAGCAAGAACCCAGAAAGAGCTTTGAGGTCAGTTAAATAATTACTATTATTAATTTACTTGTGTTTCTACTCAATCTCTTGATATATTGTACCCCTCCGGTCATTAATAGATCTACTTCAACAAGAAATTGAACTAATGGGTGAATTTTATATTAAAGAACAGAGGCAGTAGAATGTAGAAGATGATGACTCTACTTCTTTTCTTGTACTCTACGTATTTATGTAGGCTAAAGCCATCAACCATTGATTATCGGTCTCATGCTTTTGAGCTAGCGAAAGAAGTTCAAGCAAATCTATCCCATGAATTTCCAAGTCTTATCAAGTACATGCTCCCATCACATGTTTCTGGTGGATTTTGGCTGGTATAATTCCTTAACATGAAGATTAAAGCTTTGTTTTTTTTAACTGTTTGTATTAGTAGGTTCACTAATAACAATACCAAGGAATGGATGTTCTTTAAGGTTAACTATTTTGACATGTTATGTTTTTTATTGAATAATTTGATCTTAACTAGTGCTAAATTTTGTTTATGGCAGGGCCTTCCTAAAGATTTCTGTGAGATGCATTTGCCAAAGGTTGATACTATGATTGTTTTGGAAGATGAGAGTGGAAGAGAACACAAAACAAAGTATCTTATTGAGAAGGTTGGCTTAAGTGGTGGATGGAGAGGCTTTTCTATTGCTCACAAATTAGTTGAAAGGGATGCTTTAGTTTTCCATTTAATCCAGCCTTGCAAGTTCAAGGTAATATATAATTTCACAATTAATAAGTGAGAATTTGTCATAATGCTTAATTCATTGTTGAGTCAAATAGGTAATCTTTTAGTTTCTTTCATACCCAAAGGTGTACATCATAAGATCTCATGGGTCAAATGAAGTGGATGTTGCCCTTGGCCTTCTATGTTTAGATGGTTGTATGAATCAGCATAATTCTAGTAAGTTTTCTATGGTTCTCATTTCATTATTTACTTTGACATTCCTACGTTTCTAATTGCTTCTTGCGACGATCTTATCTTTCTAGATGTTCCTCAAGAAAACGATCCAAGCACTGACACAATGATATGTGATGCTGGCATGCCGCCAACAGATCAACTTGAAAATAGTAGTGATCTAGATGAAAATCCTGGCTTTGAAGTTCTTGATGGCATTAGGTTATCAGAATCTGCAATCACCTTCCAAGAAGTCACTAGTGTTGAGAATTTCAGCATTGTGGTTAATGGTCTGGTACTTGACTCAGAACTATCCGAGTACCTCAAGACCAAGTACTATGAGCTTTGTCGAAGTCAGAGAATGTTTCTCCATGAGAATCTTCTTGAAGGTCAGAATTGTAAACTTGTTGTTGGAATGATCTGCGAGACCATTAATATCGCCGACGCCATTAGATCAAGCAAGATCACGACCTCTTCGCATAATTTTGATGTGTGGTATAAATCTTTGAAAGGCCTTGAAATCTTCGGCATGAATGTTAGTTTCTTGCTTGCTAGACTAGAACAGCTCATGAGTTTAGCTTCAAAATCCAAGAGGTACATAGAGGCAAGAACCAGACGAGACCAAGCTGAAGAGGAAAAGAAAGTTCTCGAACTGAAGCTTGAGGAAGTGAAAAGGACCATAAGTAGACTTGATGGTGAGCTTGATTCCCAGAACATCGGGAATTTGGAGGCCGAGTTTCAAGTTCTAGCTAATACTCCTTGGTGATTTCTCATATGTTTTCTTAATTCAGATCTTCAAGTAGTTACATAAATGCAACAAATCCTGTTTCAATCTCTCTATTCACATGAAAGAATCTGGATTTTGTTTTTTTGTTGAAGGTTTAGCTTGGGATTAGAATGTGCAGAAAAAATTTATGGGGAAATTAGTTCTTGGAACTGCTTTGTATTTCATGTGAAGCTCTAAATTAGTCACCAGCACAGAGTCTATTCTTTTGGCCATTAGTATGTGATTCTATAGATGATGCTGTGAATGTAAATTAATTATATCCTTCAATTTGATGGATTAATTTGTGTCGTTTTGAGTTTTTAACAGTAATACAGTATTTTTGACCAAACTTGTGTCTTTGATAGGGAAAGTGCAGCATACTTTAGTTTATGCCCGAATTTATTTGAGGCTACTCTATCTGTACTTTAAACATCGTTTGGGTATAAATATATACTCTGTTTGATCTTCATTATGATTTTTTAATTGAATAATTTAAATTAATATGTATAGTTAAAATTAGTTAGAAACTTTTATTTGGTAAAAAAAATTATTAGAATATTTCAGAATATCCTTCATAGAAAAAAGTAATTTTTATCATCAATTTTCTCCAACTTAATTTAAAATCAGGCATTAGTGTTTCACTAATTATTTTTAAGAATTATATTAAGAGCTAAATAGATCTTTTAACAGAGTTTTTATAGAAAAGGACCTGAAAGATTACGTGCCAAAAATTAGCTAAATGTGTGTAATGTTTATATGGAGGAATTAATCATCAATATTTTAGTTGATAAAAAAATCATCAGTATTTAGCTTTATTTTTATCTTGTCATTTAATATTTTTTTGCGGACGTTTCACAATATAAGCCGCACCAACCTCTTTATCATAGCATTCATATTAATAGGGAGATCATATATTGCATGAAGTTTTATTAAGAATCGGAGTCTTTCACACACACAGATACATATACATGCTAACTTTTTTGCAAGAACAATTCAATTGTGAATTTAAAACCGAACCGGATTAGTTAGGTTGACCCGGGAATCGATGATCCGATCATCCAATCAGTCCGATCATATCTTTAACATGAGATTTTTTTACCCGGGGTGAACCAATGCTACTCAGGATAAATCGGTTATAATCCAGGTAAACCAAGACAAATCGGTGCCAACTCGGGTCTGACTTTTCTTAAGAAAAAAACTAATTTTTATATTTAGTTTTAGTGAATTTGTACTACCTTTAATTGTATTTATTATTTTAGTTTGTCTTTATATTGACAATTTCTTACTTTTATTTTTTTTATTACTAAACCAAACTACACTAACTATTATTAATTTTGTTTTAGTGGTGTGTCGTTATTTTGTTATTTTACAACTTTTAAAAGATTGTAAAAATAAACATATATTCTCCATGCTCACAGAAGAAATAACAACTCCGATTAAAAGTTAGTGCAGTTTGGTGAAAGATTGTGAATAAATCCACTGACTATCGGCAAAGGTAGAAAAAAACATGTTGACTCGGTGGACTTGATCCTTTGAATTTGAAGATTTGGTCAAACTCGGAGTGACTCGTTCAAACTTGAAGATTTGGTCAAACTCGGAGTGACTCGTTCAAACTCGTTAAGACCTGGTCGACTCAGTATACAAAGGCGAGTTACATGTATGGGCACCGAGTGGACTCATATACGTGCATCTCCAGAATACACTCCCCTAGTCCCCTTCATTAAATTCACATACATTGGTCTTTGTGAATATTGGCTCTGTTTGGATAGCCTGTTGAGAAAACGGACACAGATTCCGAGGTAGTTTATGTGAGAGGGAAAGTGTCTCGGTAAGCGCATCCGTTGTGCCAACGGGTTTACCAAACGGAGCTATTAATCATTACATGCATGAATTGAAGGTTTAACTGTAACAGACAGCTGTGTTAGCCAAAAAAAAAAACTGTAACAGACAGCTGCTATTAGTTAAATTTGATTCTCTCTACCCATATATACATTAATTCATGTATTATTTTTTTATTTCCTTAAATATTTTTACTGAAATTGGAAAAACGAATATACTGCGCTATTAAAAATATCAAGGTACAGAAATATTTATAAATATTTGAAATGGAAGTAAAAATTATATAATCCATTAAATATAAGTTAACATAGTTACATATGCATATACTGGGGGTGTTTGGCAAAGCGTTCAAACACCCCAAAAGCATGTTCAACAGTGTTTTTTTGTAAAACGAGATAATCTCTTTCACACATTTACCTCGTAAATGGTAAAAGCACTTCTCCACCGTTTTTCCAAACGGACCCACTATTAAAAATTCATAAGAAAAAGAATATAAATTTGAATCCCGAGAAACACATTTATTAGGGGAAGTGAAAAACATTTACTCTGAAAATTTAGAAAGGCATTAGTATTAAACCTAAAATAATTAGAAACATCCTTAAACATTTAATGTTGGAGCATACATGATTAGTAAATATTTGTTAACATTTTTACATGAAATATGCAAAAAATAGCTTAAGCCCAACAACAAAAGTAACTTTGTTAGGTTAGATTTAATCGTCTTAACATGTTATTTTTTACTCCCATTTTAAATATTTATACACTACAAAAAAATTGACTTTCAGCACAACTACTTTTGTTGGTGACAATTCATCACTAAAAAGTTGTCACCGTAGCCATTATTACTGAAAGTATTGGCAGCAACAAGAAAAAATCATTGCCAAAGGTATCCTTCAGTGGCAATAAAAAGTCGTTGCTGAAAGTATTTTTTTTGTTAATGTCAATACTTTAATTATTAAAAAATAATAATACTCCAATAATTGCCACATCATCATCAGCAGATCGATCGACATCACATCATCAATGAGTGCCACATTACCACTAGTCCCTACACATCACGTGTCGCCACCTCACATTACCATGTGTTGTCAGTCGATAAATTTAAAAGTTTGCAAGAATCAAGCCTTCAACCCCTTAGAAAGGTGCGAGCCTTTACCAGTTGAGATGTCATGACTTTCATATTTTAAAAGCTTATTTAAGTATATATAATTTTCTGCTACATAATAAATTATAGATATTTATATATATTTATACATATATCTATATATACAATATATATAATATTATTAAAAATTAAAAATAAATTGAATGATAATTTTAATGTATGTGTTTATTATTTTATATATAGTATATCATTTATTGAATAATAATTTTTATATACTCATATAATTATTAATTTCATAATTTTTTTTATTTTTAAAAATATTATTTTTTTAATAATCAAATTTTACAAATAAAATAAATATTGAATTTCATGTCTTTAACGATGATAGAAAAAGACGTTATTGAAAGTCACTTTCGACGGTGACAAAAAAAAATCACCGCTAAAGATCTTGCTTTGAGCAATGATACAAAAAAATTGTTACTGAAGGTGCCACTTTCAATTATAGACTTTTAGTGATGTCTTTTACTTTAATCATTGAAAATCATTTTTTTGTATTAATAATTTTTACACATTTGGAAGGTATACAATAGTGAATGCTCTTTTAGTAAAATTAAATATGATGGCTATTTTTACACGTCAACCCTTAATAAAATTTAAAAAGATATTTTCTTAAAAGAAATTCACCCTCATCGATGAATTTAACTTTGAAATTGAATCCGGCCAGTTCATAGAAAGATACAGAAACTGGTTCTACAATTCATTGCACCCCGCCAAGACCATAATAACTGTACATACACAAACGAATTAGTTTGGACAAAACAAGTTAATTTCAATAAATATATTTTCCCATAGAAGGAGGACGCTCGGTGTATATAAAGGACTCAACATCAGCCATTGCAACTCACACAAACCAAACCTTAATCTCTGTCACAAAAAGCTCTAGTGTGAGAAACAATGGCGGTGGAGACAGCGAAGAAGTACGAGAACGGAGCTAAGGAGAACGGAAACTCGACGGAGACGGCGAAGGAGTATCTGAACGAGCCATTCATAGACCTGGCTGAGTTCATGAACGGCGATGTCGGAGACGAAGCCAGAGCTAGGGCTTGCGAGCTGGTGAGAGAAGCGTGCATGAAGCATGGCTTGTTCCAAGTGACCAACCATGGCGTCGATCCTGTTCTGATCCGAGAGGCTTACGAAGAGATTGATTCGATCTTCGGAATGCCTTACGAGAAAAAGATGGTGGCGGCGAGGAAGAGGGGAGCCGTGAAGGGGTGTTTAGGGACTTTCAATGAGAATTTTTCAGCGACCGTACCATTCAAGGAGATATACTCTCTTCATTATAGGAATGAGGATGCACCTAATAACTCTCAGGTCATTGAACATTTTAAGACTGCCTATGGAGATCTCCTTCCTGAACGCACTGGGTACGTAATTAAGGTTGTAATTAAGACATATTTTTTTGTATGTTCATATATATATGTATAATCTAATGTTGAACACAGGAAGGTGTATGAGAGGTACTGTGAAGCGATGACGAAGCTGTGTGGAGTGGTAATGGAGGTGATAGCAATGAGTCTGGGGGTGGATCGATCACACTTCAAGGAATATTTCAGAGACGGTGGAGGCATATTGAGAAGCAGCCTGTACCGACCATGCGACAGTTCAAACTTGTGCATAGCCAAAGATGCTCACAGTGACCCAGTCTGCATCACAATCCTCCATCAAGATCAAGATGGCGGCCTCGAGGTTCTCATGGAAGACAAGTGGCTCGTCTGCCAACGCCACCC
>JANTPZ010095505.1:0-15131 GCA_025593235.1 Vachellia pachyceras | reverse complement strand
GAAAAGGCAAAAAAGGATTGTTTGGATATTCATAATCGTGGCTTTATATGTTAGGTAAATTAATGTAGAAAAAAATGATAAATTTAAGAGAAAAATTAATTAAGATCTTATATTTCTATCACTTCCATAAAAATACAGTCCCTTTTCTGTTTATTAAAATCATTAAAATGTTTTGATTGGGAAAAATATAAATAGTATGGCATAAAATTTTGGAACGTATGCTAAAATGATCAAATAATGTCTAGTATCCCTAAATTCATATATCATGACTCACACTTACATTTACATGCACTACAAAAAAACATTTTAAAAAGCACACTTTTCATTTTTTTTTAATGTTAAAAACCATTCAGCAAATTCAAATATTGATTCTGCAATTAAATAATGATAAATCATGATTAATTTTTAAAATCTAAAAATTATATTTAATAATTAAATTTTAAACAAATTTTACCGACATTTAATTACAAAAGCACATTTTAAATTTGCTAAGTTAACATTTTTTGTTAAATAAAACTACAACATTAAGATAAAAGGGTTGAAACGTGTACTTTTTAAAATTAAGAAACTAAAATGAAATTTGATATAAATTTGAAGTATCAAATTAGGATATAATCCCATGTATGTATCTATATAGAGAGAGATATAGAGAGGGAGAGCGGGGGGTTGGTTGGAAAAGGTTAGGGGAGAGGGAGGAGTGGGGACTCAAAAATGGGTTGGAACAAGGTGAGAGCAACGTTGGGGTTGATGCTGATTCTTCTTATAGTTGCAGAGGCGGTGGACGACGGCGGCAATGGAGGAGGAGGAGCGGTGCGGCAACAAACAGAAAACCCGGACAAATGCTTCGCCGATTGCATGGCGCTCTGCAACGGCACGGTGGATCCACCTCCAAATTGCTCTGGTCTTTGCTATCATAAGTGTTATAATAATTCTCCTCCACATAAATTAGTTGGATCATTCCCATAACAAACAAAAATTTACTCAACCGTTGCTAATGTAGCTCGTAAAACCAGCTAGCACTTTTAAGTGTTAAATGCCAATAGAAACTCCATGGAAATTAAATGAGTTGCCCATACATGTGTGTTTATATGAACCTACGTTTTCTTTTGTTTTTTTTTTTTAAAAAAGCATGACAGTATTTCCAAGGGCGGACCTACCTTAGTTTCAGCGGATGCAGCTGCACTCCCTGACTTCCAAAAAATTAGGTATATATTAGTGTTATGTAATTTATTTTGCGCCCACCCATTTGTTAATTTCGAACCCACTAAATTATTTATTCAATTCTTATCAAAAGATATTAAAAATAAATCTTACTTATCTCCTCAAAAAATAGTTTATACACCTTAAGCTTGGGTTCTAGGTCCACCAATTTGCCACGTAGAAAGAACCGACTGATATATATATATATATAATTAGTTTAGTAACTATAATCAAAATATCCGTAACGCTTAAAATAAATATATTAAAAATTACTTTTTCTGTCCCTTGAGTGTACAAAATGAATACTACTGCATTCGGGATTGAAAGTTAGCAAAGTGATCTTTAAACGTCAATATATGATGTCCAATTTAATTAAAGCGCGCAATCAGAAATCATTAAAAATGTTTGGAATATATTTACTCAAACACTCCTTCCAAGCCATAATAAATCATCCCTGAAAAAATTGTTACCCATGTGATCCTATTTACAGATGGAGAGAAAATGTTTTATTTATTTATATTTATAAGTCATATATTACTTTTTTTCATGTCAATTATATACACTTTATCACTACAAGAAAAATACCATTTGGCGACGGAAAAATCCATCGCTAATGGCTATTTTCCATCAGAAGATTTTCATTTAGCGATGAAACATATTAACGACTCTCGTTTTAGTGATAAAAAATAGCCAAAGAAATGATATTTTTCTTATAGTTATATCTTTCTTTCTTTTCTTTAAACTCGTGAACTCATACTTTGGAAGGTCTCAAGGCAGATGCTTGGCACCAGCTAGGCTACAAAGCTCTAACAAATAAAGAAAACAAAGTTGAAATCAAAGTTGCACTTATATCACGAGAATACCTAGATGAAATCCGAAGTTGCAAACATGGGTAATAAAGTAATATTAGAAAAAGAGAAAAGGAAGCAATATTATTCATACGAGAAGATGATAGATCTCATTTATGTTCTTGTGCATACATGCGTGTGGGTGTGTGTGTGTCTGTGATACAGCATGATAAAATGAAGAGAGTAATTACTTGGAATTATGGAATTGTAGGAGGAGGGAATTATAAGAAGAAACAGCACAATTAGTAACACAAATCTTCTTACAGCAATCATAGTAGCATTTCTCGTTCTGAGGATTGCTTCCACAGTCTCTGAAGCATTGTCGTTGGCAGGGAGCCACTTCTTCCACTATTATTCCTTCTCTTCCCTCGCCACTATTCATCACCACCACCACCACCACCACCATTATTATTACTGTTGTTCCTTTCTTCATCAGACCCATTCTCTCTCTCTCTCTCTAAGTTTCCACCTTTTAATTTTTTTATCATTCTCTACTCTCTCTAACCCTCTTTGATCACTTATATAATGGAGTAGGTTTGTGTTTGTGTTTAATTTTGAAGAAGTGGTTTTTACAACTTCCTTAAAATAAAATCACCCTCGTTAAATCGTATATCACTTTTATATGAATAATTCATGTTTTGATCATATCTGATACATCTCCAAAAATATATACACTGCCTCTTGTCTTATTTTATATAGGTTATGTGTAAATGAATTATGGAGTTTAAAATTGAAGTTGATTAAAAACAATAAATAGTTAATAATTATTTTTTAAAATACACCCTTTTTTTACAAAGACGGTGAGCAATAGAGAATGAAAGGAAAAATAGATAAAAGAGAGAATATGTTGGAAATAATTGATGAGGGTTAAAAATGACAAAAATGCATTAAAATGTTGGGCATGTTCAAAGCGTAACGTATAAAAAAACTATACACATTTGAAAAATTGTAACTCTTTTTATAAAAAGACAAGAGGCAAAAAAAAAGTAGAGTAATAAAGCAATTAGATGCATTTGGTGCAAGTACGTGCACCTCATACAATTTTTTTCCATTCTTGGAATATTTTTTGTTCAAATGTGAAATCTGGTGTATTGAATTTATTATAAATCCGTATGATTGAAAATGTGATAAAATTATTAGGTCCTGCAGATTAAGTTTCCCCAAAAGTTTTTATGCATTTAATATTATTATTTTATACTTTCTTATTTAAATTTTCAAAACTTTTTCTCTAGCTTTTGAGTTTGCAGCTGTTATTCAAAAGGAGAAAAAAATCAGGGCCTTGTTCCTCAAGCAAAGTTGGCTTGCCCTGTAATCCAAAAAGAAAAAAAGAAAAAGAAAAAGAGAAGGTTGGATTATATGTTAGTGATTGAGGGCAATTGCCTTCCTCATTTTTGCAAAAATTACGTGTAAGGCATTTAAATTTACTTCTTTTGTTAATCTATCCAAGAGCAAGCAAATGCCAAAACAGCAATCTCTGAACTCTGAAGCATCTGGGTTGGCATTTCATCCACTGTTGCTCTCTTCCAACCCATTTTTCTGTTTTTTGTCAAAATTAACCTTAATTTGATCAATTTCATACGTTTCCTTAGCCCTTTTTACTTCCATGTAATTGGTAATTGAAGTTTGCGAATGTATGCAGTTCTGACCTGCATGCAATTTTTGCAAGGATCTCCATCATTAGATGTTCTCTCGAGCTATTTATTTTATTGGGAGAATTAATTATTATGAGACACCAAATAAGGAATAATGCACTTACCAAAAAATTCTCAATACCGGGTAAACAATATCAAACTGTTTGTTTTTACAATGAAACTTGCAAATGCATATTATATTGCTCAATTGTTGCAAGATTTTTTTATAATAAATTACATTTTTTAGTACATTAATTATAGTAATTGACGCTTCCCCCTCTTTAATTTAAGAGTATTTAATTTCATTTATGCATGAAATCTAGTAATTTATCTTATAAAAAGAACAAGGAATACTCAAGAATCCTATTTTATGAAAAGGAACGCAGCGAAAATTAGTTTATTGAATTTGCCCATAAAACATCCATATATATATGTATGTATGTATGTATGTATGTATAGATATGTATGTATGGATCTTTCACTCCATCAATTAACAACGGGGAGGCATTATGATTATTAATAGTATTTGGGAAGGAGGAGGGATAATGAAATGAGGCAGGATGATCAGATGGGAAGGAGGAGAAAAGCGACATTCCCTGCGTACGCAAGCAAAGTAGCAGTCAGGTGTCTTCTGCTTATCGCCGCCGCATTCTCTGAAGCATTTGTGCTCACACTCTTCCATCGTTTCCTTCTGATGAGCCTCTTCCACTTCTTCTGCTAATTCCGATGATCCAAACATAACCTCTCCACTTATCACCATCACTATCATTATTATCGTCATCAACTTCATTCCTTCCTTTTTCCAACCCATTTTTTCTCTCTGTTACTTTCTTACTAATTGATCTCACCAATTCTTATCAGATCTACACACACAGATATATATATATATATATATGTTGCAGTTCATTTCAAACTCATGCTCAAGTGCAATTAGGGCGCCTCATAACTCTATATGATATTTATTTAATTAAAGAGCATTTACTTTTATGTTTCAAATCTGGTGCCGTTAATGCATGCTTTTAATTAGCTTCACAATCTATTTATTCTTCCATATTTGCTCATGCTCTTCCCATCTTCTTTTTATCCTGCACTGTGTTCACAATTTAATGGCGGCTTGATTTAATTACATGAAAGAAGATTACATGTAATTCCAATGTATTCTATTAATTACATTGTTTAGTTGACATAGTACTATAATTAAATGTAATTCTAGTTACAATGGATTACATCAAATCAGATAATACATATTACATGGTTTTGACTATTTAATCCGGATTACAACTTGTTTGAATTAACATGTGGGTAATTGTATATTTTATAAATTAATATTTAGATATTTATATTTTTTATTTTAGTATAATAGAATTAAAAAGTTTATTTCACATTGCTTATTTTTTATAGATAAAATGTGTATTTTATTTCATGATTCTTTGATAACATATGGGAGAATTAGAGATAAATATTTCATTGCAAATTAATTGGAGAATGAAACCTACATAACGTAGAAGGTCAGTTGTATAATGTGGAAATTGGGTTACATAAAAACTTAGTTGAATAAAATTTCTCAAAATTGCAAATGCAACTGACACTTTATATTATACAACCGACCTTCCATTATATGCAACTTAATTTCTACATTATGTAAGCCTCATTTTCCAATTAATTTGTCAACTGGAGATTCATCCCCAATTAGCCCGGTAACATATTAAATAAATGATATGTAATCATTATTATATTATATTATATTACTTTCTCATTTATTACATTTCATTACATTTCTATATTCACGCAGTATAATTTACTCAGAGATCAATCAATGCTCATTTGTCAACTTTTCCTTGTAATTAATATTTGTGATTGCTTGTATTTTTTATATTGCAACAAAAGAACTAAATTTAATATGGACAGAGTTGAAAAATTATTTCAATTTAATACAAATTTAACAAGTTAACTATCATTTTTAATCATAATAATTAGTTAAAGTAACTCATATTGTGAATCGAAGGAGTAATGGTTACTTTTAAATAACTGGATTGCGCAAATTAAGAATTAAGTTGGTTTAGATCAGATAAAGACAAATGAGTTCAATTTGAGATTCATCGAGGAGTTATGCATTTCGGCATGAATTAGTTGATTATTAGCAAATTATTTTTCTTTTTTCTTTTGGCTTTACAATTTCTTTCTTCTCATTTTAATTTAACTTGTACTCCTTTCATTTTCTTTTGTTACCTATCCCCATTTTGAAGGATATATTTTTAATATTATTTTTCTAAAATACTACAAAATAGATGCGGTTCAAATCTGTCAATCAAGGAGAAATTCAAGTGTACTGCGCAGAAAAAATTAGTTATGAGGTTGGACTTTATCCTAGATATAAGATTTTAACTTATTTTATATCTAAATTTTTTTAAGTTAAAGAACTAGGTACTAATGGTCTAAAGGTTACACCCATGATCTCCCAATTAGAAGTTTCCATACATTACCAATAGTTAGTTGGATCAAGTGGTAAGCGGCTTGTTCCAGCTTAAGCAAGGTCTCGAGTTCGAGTCCTTGTGTATACAGAAGTCACCGTTGGGAGACTCACCCACCATTTCTACGTACGCGACGCGGGTCGGATCCAAATTAGTTGGGGCGGAGCTCTGGAAACCGAGCAGCAAACCAAAAGAAGAAGAAGTTTCCATACATTAGGTTACAAGATTTTGAGGAGGTCATGTTACATTTGTTGTAATTAACTGATTTAATGAATTTTTTTTAATCTAATCCAAATTAATCAATTAAATCTTATATTAAGCGTTCTAAAGGGATGGGAACTACATGCAAGTTGCAACTTTTATTCTATTCTATTCTTTTTTGCCAGTAAGCAAACTTTTATTTCATTAAATAAGCAGAGAGAAAGAAAGAGTAGCATCAGAACTTGGAGCATTGTTGGCTCACAAACAGAAACACAACAACGTGTGGTGACAATAAGGTTATAAGGGTATATAATGAATGGTCTGAGAATGGTCTGAGATTTCTGGTATATAATGAATGACTCATTACACTGCTAGAAGACGACAACGCCGGAGACAACGTTCGAAGCAATAAGGGTCGTTGCGTTGGTGGAAGCAATACTCATAGCAATGGTGGTGACAATAATTAGGGTTTCCATCAACTAGTACTGTCTCCTCTGCTTCAGCAACATTCAGAGAAGACGTGGTCGTTATCATCATCATCATCAGTATCATCAACCCTATCCCGCTGCTGCTTCTTTCTTTGAAGCCATACTTGCTTGAGATTAATTGCTAGCTAGCTTCCTCGCACTTTAATGGATTCACTTCTTAAGATAAATATATAGGACAAGGTCAATATATACAGAATCCTGAGTGTGGAATCTGCTTCAATAAATGGAACATGAATAGGATTAAATGAAATAAATGCAGCTACTGAAATCAATATTTAATAAATGCAAATCAATATTCTTTCATGTGTGTGTGTGTGTATGGAAAGTTTTTGAGTTAAGTTCTGAATGCACAAGGGCTTATATATCACAAAAATGTATTCCTTTTATTAACTGTATCAGTCCTAGAGTTTTAAGAAAAATATTATAAAAAGAAATAAAAATGAAATTGGTGCAAAAGTCACTTTTATCACAAGCAACTTTTTCAAAATGAACTGTAGTTTACAACCATCCTTTTCTTTTACATAAATTACATAAATATCCTATAACCCCCTTCAAAATTAAAATGTATGTTATGCAAATGGTCCTTGTATATTTAATATTCGATTTTCATTCAATGTATCGTAAGTTGGCCCATTAAGTTTGACTTTTAAACCTTATTTTGACCAAAATACATGTCATTGACAAAAGAACTATTTAAATAATTGTATTTTTAAAAGATTAACTATTATACATATATTTTTAAACGACTTTTTAATATGTTACAAATTGTCTTAGTTTTTCTTATCTTATAAATTTTTATTTTAATTTTTCATGATGTCTTTATGTTAAACTATATTAGATTTTTTAAACTAATAAAATTTTTAAATAGAAGTTTTTCATTGATTTTCTCTTTTTTGATCGAATGCTTAGTAGAGATATATCACTGACAAAATGATCACATATAAACCACTTTGTCGTGATCCATCCACATGATATGGACATTATTATCAATTTTGTCAACCTGTGCTTATTGATTGGCGATCGATATATAACTTCGTTGCCATGCCACCTTTTTTCCTTCATCCGTCAATTTAACATTATCATCAACATTGTCGCTATTATACATTATTCATCTGAAAAATAAAGAACTTGGATTTTACATGATCATGTTTCTTCATCATGATGTTGCTCTGAAAAAAAAAAAATAGGCTTCACCCGTGAGTGAGAGAGGCATGCACTACTATTTAAAAGCACAAACAAAAATGCATTTATATAATATAAATATATTCAATCTTTTTGTGGGGTTTATCTTTGCCTGTCTTTATCCCATTTTCCATGTCACCCATAACTATTCGCTTTGACAATTTTCCCTACCACCATGTGCTCTTGTTTTTAACCTATCATATCCATTGTCTTACACACGCGCTCGTACGTCATTTATTGCTTGGTATCTTTGGCTTAATTATGTGTTAATTACCAATGTTAGGGTAGAGTCTCTCAACATTATTGATTTCAAGGGCCTGCGTTTGACGTTAATTTTCTGCTTAAATTCTACTATATAATAATCCTAACTTTTTTTGGTACAACTTGAAGTATATATACTGAAGTGACTTTGAATTTGAGATTAATCTTGGTCGAACTAAAAACGTTAATGTTAAAACCCTTCCATCAGGTGAACTTATTATATTTTGAATTTGTATTCTCTTCTTCCTTGCGGGAGTGACACTGCTCACCAAATCAATCAGCAACTCATTGGTTAATTAATAATCGCAACTTTCATTTGTGTGTGGTGTGCTCATGAATATAAAACACTCCTTATGTTTCCCTCCCTTTCTCTGCATGATTATGATCTATATCATGTCACACTTAAATTCTTCATATCTGAATGTGTGTGTGTGTGTGTGTGTGTGAATATGCATGCTGGAGATAAATTGTCCTATTGAATATATTGTCTTTTTCTTGTTAATTAGTTAGTGAATCGATTAATTATGATCAGAGATCTGCTGAGTGGTGGAAACAGAGAAGGACACTCGTAATAAAACTTATTACCAATTAAGGAGACATTTCTCATTGATCTCACAATACAGTTTCATCATTTGATTCCAAAGTGATTAAAAGAAAAAACATCAGTTTCATTTGATCTAATAAAGCTGGAAAAAGCGGAAACAGTTATATATGCTTGCTTACGTCGACTCCACCGACAATGTTCTAAAGCTTAAGAATAGACAGATTTTCTGGGGAATTGAGCAAGCTTCACTTTTTCCCTATTATCTTCCATGAGCACAGCTCAGTGAAATTTCGTGCAGATATACATATAATGCCCAAAGCAATGAGGAAACAAACAACAATGTGAACTCAGAAATATATATATATATATGTGTGTGTGTGTGTGTGCCATGGCAGTGCAAAATGAAGAAGCAAGTGCAAAGCAGACACATTGATCTGATTTTCTTATGGGATTAAACAGAAGGGAAAGAAGGAAAAAGAAAAGGGAACACTGACAAATGATCAGAACAAAGTTTCATTCTGTCTTTTTTTCTTTGGTTTCTTTGACCTCTTCCTTCACTTCTTTCTTTTCCTTCAATTCTTTCACCTTTGCTTGCCCTTTCTTCGGCTTCATGAAGCAGAAGCAAGAGCAACAAGGACACTGAAACAAGAACTTCATCTTCTTCCTCCTTCTTCTGCTGCTCTCAGATCTCAGACTTTTAGGAGAATCTGTTGTGTACTGATGAGAGTTGGTGTAAAAATAAAAGGTGCAGCTTTGTGTGATTTTTCTTTGTTGTCCCCTTTTACTTATTTCATATATCTTTTCAATTTATTTATTACCCCACTGTTTTTCTTTTTCTCTACCGCGTTTGCCCCTTTTTCTATATATTAATAACCCATTAGATTCCATTTCCATCACTTTCAATGAACATGCTTGCCTGGTAATGACAGCTTTAGAATGATGGAGAACTAGAGGGCTACACTAGATATAGTGGAAAATAACTAGAATCTTTATGTGAATCTTCTTCAAACGGTTCAATCTGTATCATTATTAACTAAGGAAAGATAGATATAGCCTTCAATTTAAGAGAGAATCACAATTAGATCCAAATGAACAAATACTATCACTAAAAAGTTTTAATGATGAATCTGCAGTTTGAACCCTTTACCATTTTTAATACTAAAACTTATTATTTTATGTTGCTAAAAAAATTTGACTGAATAATTTATTCCCTGAGATTTTAAAATAATACTCCCTAAATTTAAATCCCACCAATTAAATGCAGTTTACTCTTCTTCTTTTTTTTATTGATAAATGCAGTTTACGTTACATCATATCTTCAATTATAGGATCCCAGCAAGGTTAATATGGATTCAAATTCATAAAAGACAATGGTACAGACACTGTCAGAAATTAAATTCCATACTCATTCATCTGATGTGAGCCATACTTGAGTGTTAAATAATATGTTGAGAGTATTTTATTTTTGTACGTAGTTTAAATTTTTTGTATTCCAAAATATGTAAAATGTGAAATAAAAGGTTTTTAATTGTTAATTTCAAAGAGTCATACTTTTAACTAAAAGAAAGAAAGAAATAGGGTAGATATTGAATGGGACGCAGTCTCAAATATGTCAACTTGTGGGGTCGACTTGACCATGAATCAGTGACAAAAGGGCACTGCTTTTTTGAATTTTTCATGTCTTTGTCTAATATTATAATGATTCCTAAGCTGGCAAGCAATACAATCATAATTATGCTGTATAAAAAAATTTATTTGAAGATCTAAAAATATTAAAGGTTAGCTTGATAAGGGAGTAATGGTTTTAGTATTTAATAAGATTGGATAAAAGAAACGATTATATTCAAGTTTTTTTATACAGAAAAGTTTATATGGATTCGGTACCAGTCCCCTATCAAGGTCAAAGCACGGTCCCAGGGCTCTTTGAGCACTTACAAGGGACTTATGAGATTGCCTATCAAATGAGCCCTTACAATGACAGAGGGAATCAAATTCACCTCCTTGTAAGAGTTGAGCCCGTTCCTTACCATTTGTGTCAACTGTCATTAGCAGATTATATTCAAGTTTAAACTGTGTTATGACGTTAAAATTCATTATTTTAAATCAAGTTGATACAGAAACATGAATTTAAATAACTTCAGTTATTACTCTGTAGCTTTAATCCCTAATAAACCTAATTATTAAATTTATAAACCATGAATGCAAGATTTTAAAAATTATAATCATAGTATAAATGTAAATGGCTCCTGAGTCCAGCCCAATAATGCCATCAAGCAGATCAAAACTTGACAAAGTCTCTTTATTTTATGGCCCAAATTTGTGTATTGTCCATGGGCCTCTTTATTCTAATTCATCGGCCCAGTCGCTAATCCATTGGAGTTAACACAAATGTTGTTACATTACAATATTACATCACTATTACTCGTGACGGGTTGGGTTGTAAAAAACGGAACCCATTTGTAGGTCTTTTCAGCTTGTACCCATGGTGGGTGAGCTGCCAACCCACTTTTTAAAAAATAAATTTAATTTATAAAAATATAGACAAATTCGGATTATAATGTAACATAATTAATATCGTTAATTATTTGATTTTTTATTTATATTTAATTTAAATTCAATCCTATAAAATTGTTATATATATTTAAAATGTATTGTTTAAAATTTGAAGTAGATATTTTATATTCAAGTTGTAATGTGTTTTTATGAATTAAATTTATTCAAAAGGATATTTCATTTTAGATATTGAAAAAATAAAAAAATACTCCAATATGAGGGAAAAGGTGGCGGGCTGGGTTGGGATTTGCATGGGAGTATTTGAGCCTACTGCTGCATACAATAGGTTGGCCTACATTACCAACTCTAGGTAGTCATTCACAACGTTATAAATCAATATTCAAATTTTTATTAAAAAGGGTGCTCACATTTATTGCATGACAGTTCTTCAAACAGTTGATCTAGCGGTTAAAAAAACATTTCTAATCACCTCACCAAAACTAAAAAAAGTTGGTTAATTCATTAACTCTGTTTGAAATTGGGAAAGAAAAGTTGGTTAATTCATTAAATCTGTTTGAAAATGGGAAATAATCAAATTTAACCATATTTAAAATTATGAATTATATCTTGAGAAAAAAGAGAGAGACTGACTTAAATTCTAGATAAGCAGAATATTAAAAAAATATAATTAATATCTCACTTGATGGCTTATAAAGTCTGACTTAGGCTTTTTGTTTGGTGGGGATTATCTTCACATTGTTTGAGGCTTGTATCACCATCACCATCACCATCATCTATGTGTTAATTATAAATTGGAGCATTGTGTGTGTGGGTGGGTGGGGTTAATAATAAGGAATGCTAATAAGAAAGAAACAAATAAAGAAGAAGATAATAATAATATAGTTAGATAGAGTGGTGATGATTTTAGGTGGTCCTGGTGGTCCTATTTGTGTTTCAACCATACATACCTGCACCCAATGGCGGACCTACATAGTGCTGAGGGGGTGTAGCCGCACCACCAACTTCCAGAAAATTAGGTATATATTAATACTATTTGACTTATTTTACACCCATCCATTTGCTAATTTTGAACCCACTGAATTTTTGCTCAAATTTTTTTCAAAAGATATTAAGAATAAACTCCAATTATCTTCTCAAAAATAGTTTGCACCCTCTGAATCAGAGTCTTGAGTTCGCCACTGCCTCCACGTAGTCCATCATTTCATTCACACACATACATATATGTGTGTGAACCATTGAAACTATTGTTGAGGAGTCCGATGATGATATCAATTTGCTTGTTCTCTTTGAAATCAAAGTGACCAACACCATATTCATAGTATAGCACATTTACCATGCATGAATTATGTGTTATTCATATATAAATATTCTGTTGAATGCCTTTTATATTTAGAAACTGCTCTGGTTATATATACATAATTTCTTTATGTTAATTAAATATATTATTTTGTTTCGAGGAGGAAGGAGAGTGTGAAAGATAAAGGAAAAGGAAGAAAGTGGAAAGGAAAAAAGGTGTGAGGGTAATTTTTGCTTTGAGGTTGCGTAGCTGACTGGGAAAAGCACCATCATCATTATTATTATCATCATTATTAGGTTAATTTAACATTAGTGAATAAAATATCCTAAAAATTGATAAAATCACTATAAGGTTCTAACGGTAACTGATCTGGTTGTCATTCACAACCTCACCAGCCGTTAATAACTTGATCAACTATTGCTGAGATCTAATGATAATTGACAATCTTTAGGACCTTTTTATTCATTAATTCTTCTTGTTGGGACATAATGTAAATTTCCCTTATTATTATTATTACTACTCCCCTCCCCTCCCCTTTCTTCCTATCTAATCCATCCCCCTCTTGTTTCAATCTCTTGCCTCTCTCCCATATTTTTCCTAATAAATATATCACTAAGCTTCATGTCATCAACAGCACAAAAACAGATATTAATAATTAAGTTCATTGCACCAAATTTTGCTTCAGAAAATTAACTCCCTTTCTTGTTTTTTATGCAAAATAGTGTGTTTGAATAAATTTTAAAAGACCTCGATCCTTCTCTTTTAATTCCATAAATTGGTGGTTTTAAAATGTAAGTAATATCCGAAACTGGTCTCTAAATGACACTTTCCCCATTTTTTTTATTTTTTCATGCCTACCTAAATGTGGGGTGGACATTTTCCCTACATAGATCTACGTACTATACATTTCTTATTATATAATATTCTTAAAATATTTACACTAATATACTTTTATAATTTTTTAGAAACAAAATTTAATTTCAATATTTTTAATAATCAATATTACGAACTATATATATACATATATTATTTTTTAAGAAATTGGTAGGTGGGAATCGAATGCATTATTAATCCTAACCCTTGACTTTTTTTAATGTCCTATTATGAAAGATAGTAATAATGGTTCACCCAAAAGGTTAAGCCGCTAATCGGATTAGGCTCAAATTCCTATGTCCCATTCTTTCAAAAGGAAGCAAGCAACCTAACCCAAACATAATTGAATTTTTATATTAATTTTTTATTAATCTGTAAATGGTATAACTAATTATAGGCTTCTACATTTTAATTTGACGTGGAAAGTTAGATGGTTTTTTGGCCAAAAAAAGGGAAAGTTAGATTGTTTTGTTGGAGATTAGACGCATTTCACATCATTAAGATATATTTTCTTGAAACACACTCTTTACAAAAAGGAAAATATATTGCAATTAGTGCCAATAAGATTAGGCTACTATTTTTTTAGGCCTTATGGCTAATCATGATCATCATCACACATGCATTAATGAGGCTCTTGTTTATAATGTACCCGTTTGGCAAAGCTTATCAACACTCTAAAAGCACGTTCAACAGTGTTTTTCAGTAAAACGAGACAATCTCCCCCACATATTTACCTCGACTTGCGTAAAAGTACTTCTCTACTGTTTTTCCAAACACACTTAATAAAGAGGATCAGTTTCTTACAATATGATCAATAACATCTAACGAAATTTAAAAAAAAAACAAACAATTATCTATACATGAAAATGTTTAAAAACGAACTATCCATTGCTAATAATAGAGATCCTGTTTGAGAACATGGTAGATAAATACTTTTACGTAAGTAGAGGTAAATATGTGAAAGATATTATTTTGTTTTGCGAAAAACACTATTAAACGTGCATTTGACTTTTAAAAACATTATTATAAACAACCCCAGAATCTAGTGGTAAAGTCCAAATTTCTTTAATTTGAATAATTCAAATCATGCAAACTAGAATAAATCATGTTGAGAGAAGTATCCTCGATTTGACAATGCTTAATACTAACTTGATATTGTTGTACAGCTTGTATAGGAAAGCTTTTTTCCTACATTTCTACTACATTACATACAAATCAAGATAAACCTCATTTCACATATTTATCTCGATTTACGTAAAAATACTTCTTTACTGTTTTTCTAAACAGACACATAAACTATGGTAAATTATATGCGTATTGGGAAAAAGAATTAAGCAATCAACCATATCTCTCCCTAGAGATGGACATATAATAATATATGGATGATATTATGGTTTATTTTATTTATTTATATCGTGTGATTAAAAAAATGAGAGTGTGAATTAGAGACATAAAATTTGTCAACGATACATGGAAAAAGGGGAAAAGGAGAAGAGTGGGAAAAGAGGATATGATTGAAGTGATAATGGTGGGAGTCGGTGCCATCATGGTCAAGTGTGAAGTCTATTACTAACTTTTTTTTTTCCAATTTCATTGCTAAAATTAAATTAAAAAGAAGGTG
>JANTPZ010095503.1:0-11941 GCA_025593235.1 Vachellia pachyceras | reverse complement strand
AGAAATGGATTCTAAATGCTGCAGGAGTGATTCTAGCTCGTGAGCATTCCAATGATTGAGGTTTCAAAGATTTTAGCAATTCTTTTCACATCTCTACTTGTCATTGTGTATCATTTGGTAGCTCAGGTCTTACCTTTTCAATCCTTTCTGTTGGTGGTTAGCACATATCCAAGCACTTGTGTGATGCCCCTTAAACTAGCTTGTTATTACCTTTTACTGTATTAAATCCATTTTCAAACATGTATACCTTATCCCGGGTCATTTTCTGGCTGCTTGCCCAAGTTAGCATGATGCTCATAGCATTTTGTAACAATGGGTACTTTGTACTTTGTAGGTTATGGTTTGTCTGCAATGGTCACATCTAGAAGGGTGTATCTTATCCTTTACATTTTTTATGGATTTAGTTGTATTCTAGGATTCTCCTTGGTGCTGCGTTTGGTGAGATTGGCCAGTTCTTATTCATAGATTAGGTTGTTTTTTTTAGGGCTCTTGTCTTTTTCTTCTGTTATTCACAAGCTCATTCCTGGAGCTAACTTGCCCGATAATTCGCACAAGCTCGATCAAATGATTTGCACTTGTATTGAAGTCCAGTTGAGAGGTTTCTTGTCTATGTACATACCAGCTTTCTTATCGATTAGTTATTAGTAAATTTGTATATTTAAAGCATGATATCACTTGTAAGTCTTTTTTTTATGGCAAAACTATTATTGAATGTATCAACATTTAATATCCCACATTATTAATAGTCTAATTATGATAATTGATGGAGAACTTTAATTTTAACTAGAATGGAGCTGTAATTCACTTAAGACAAAAGCAGATAGTAATGTTAGGTCAAGAAATTCGTTCAACTCACAACTTTGGGCCTAACATCATATTATCACACAGCCATGCTTGATCTTAATTACAAGTGAACAATTTCAGTAAATAATGACCCTGAAAATTTATTATTTTATTAATAGTGGGAAGTGAATTTATGCTGGGAAGCATGTGGCAACAAATCTGTCATTCAGTCTTGAAATAAGGTGACCGTTTAGGTAACAAAATCCTAGGTTATAAAAACATTTTCTTCTGTTTTTTAAATAAAAACTGCTGCCTATCCACACTAAATGGCATATCAGATGACAAATATATGACAATAATAATACAATAAAAACAGAGAAATGAGTGCATAACAAGGGACCCAATTAAGTTCTGCTTACAATCACGTAAAACGGAAATAAAATGGGAAATAAATAAGCTGACTCTAATTGTAAAATTTCACAATTTCAGGATTTTGAAAATATGCATACATGACCTACTGTTTTTTACTCTTGCACTTTAAAGCCCAAGCGAACAAGAAGGGCCATCTGCCCATGATCTTATGAGACGATTCCAATAGTAATTAACATTTGCAAGATTCTATAATAGAGAAACTAATGCTGCTTAATGAGTTCACAGAAGTGCAGTTTCAGTTGATTTTTTTGGGTTACATGTGTTGATTCTTTTATTTATCTTTTGCAATACCCAAAGTTGGTAACTCAAGGGTGCAAACATTTAAACTTCAGATATGTCAAATTAAGCCTCAGATGATCCTTGGTTTTTACGTTCAAACCCTGGCAGCTTTCTAGATGATTACATTTTCTCTCTTGGTATTTCCGCATTACTTCACATGTTCAGTTTATTGTGCACGTGTTTCTCAGATTATAGAATATGTCCATTGTAATATTATTCATAAAATGCTACCTGCAAGAACTTTGCACATCTAATTTGCTGTTGTAGCCATTGGAGTTCTCCTCCTCTGGTGCATGAAATTTCCTTATATTGCATCTTGTGGTTTTTTTTTCCATACTATAGAATCCAACAGAACTTTTGGCATTCCACAGAAAGAATGATAACATACTACTGGAAACTATTGTCATAAGATATATTATAATGTTGCTTTCTAAAGAATGCAAAGGCATCCTACATGCTGAATACCTTTAAGATTTTCATTTTCCGTACTTTATTAGATTTTCAAACTGTACTTAAAGTTAAGGAACTTGATGCTGTTGATTTTTTTTTCAAGCGATGTAATTTACTGCCTGGTTGTGTGTCTTTGATAATTTCTCTGTCAATTTCATAAGTTTGAGTTTAAGAAACTAAAAATTATTTGCAGTTATGACATATTTGCCTCAAGATTTTCGAGGAACTCTCCTCAGACAGCAACGTGAACGGTCTGAAAGGAATAAGCAAGCAGAGGTTGACGCTCTGGTAAATGCTGGTGGAAGCATACGGGAACGATACGTGTTGCTGTGGAGACAACAAATGGACAGGTTAGATTCATCTCTTTTGTCTGCCCTGTTGCATATAGCCTTTGCATAATAACTTAACTATTGATGGTTTGCAGGAGAAGGCAGTTAGCTCAGCTTGGTTCTGCAACAGGTGTATATAAAACACTCGTGAAGTATCTGGTTGGAGTTCCACAAGTATGCCTTTGGATGCATTTTGACTTCATCTGTAAAATGTTGGATTTTTGTCTTCAACCCCCCCCCCAAAAAATCTATGTAATGATTAATCTTTTCTTTTAATTTTTTATTTTCTATTTGAGTTGCAGGTATTGCTTGATTTTATTCGGCAAATAAATGATGATGATGGGTAGAAAGTTACTGTTTTCATTTTTTTAATATAATTTCTTTGACTTGATATCTGCATATGATAATGTATCGGAAAAAAATAATGCAAGGACTTTTTTTACTGGTAGACCCATGGAAGAGCAGCGACATCGCTATGGACCGCCATTATACAGCCTCACAAAGTTGATTCTTGCTATTAGACTCTTTGTTTCATTATCATGGGAGCGGTTTGGGACTAGTAAATTGTGAGATAACATGCCTCTTTGATAATTTGTGGAGTCTTATTCTTGATTTCTATAACCAACAATCAAAGTTGGTGGTTGGTTTTATTGAGCTACTGTGTTATTATTGTGGTTGGTTTTATTGAGCTACTGATATTATTGTGAAGCTTGAAAGTGTCCTATCCTGCAGTCAGTCCAGTTAAATTTTCTAGGAGAAGAAAGTTTCTTGGAATAGAGTCATAGTCAGTCCTCCTGTTATACTGATCAGGAATCAATTCAGTTGAAAGCATTCTAATCAGGAATCAACCCAGACAAGTGTTGGGCGGGAATTATATAATGATTCTGCTGGACCCTGACTTTATAAGCTTTGTAAGGTGTGAGAGTGAGTGGGAGGGAGGTAAACATCAATTGTGGGTGGTGGGGCTTGGAGAGGGGAAAGCATTCAGTGAGTTCTGTATAAGAGATTCTATCTTCTTGAATAACTGGAGTATATAGTGTTCGTGAATATTTTTTTTGCATTTTCATCACTGTGCTTGTTTGGGAACTAATTTTCCCCGACAGTGCACGTAAGTCAAGACAAAACTATTTCGAAATCTGTAAAAGCATATTGAAATCCATAAAATTACCTCGGAAGCCATAACTCCTTTCTCCCATCGGAGTTTCCAAACACACACTATCTGTAGCTTAATCCCATTAGAGTAGCACTTTGTGGTATATTTTTTTATATGTGAATTTCAATTCTAAAATCACGTGCCATCTGATTTATGAAAGTTCATAAATTCCTGTAATATTACAATTTCTCTTGAAAGACTTACAATTTTTTAATTTTCCTGGTTTTCCTTTATTTTTTCAAAAAAAAAAAAAACTAACTGAGCCATGCATGGTCATAGGGCCACCCCAGTTAGTTGGCCTGGCCCAAGATGGCTGGGTGGACCTGATCAGTTTGCTGAGCCATGCACACACTCCCAGCTACAACTTCAAACCGCACAGTAGCTGCTGGAATTGGCTATGACTTGCAGAATACCTTGCCCTCATGAAGGAATCCAAGACTTTGAAATCTTAACCTTTGTATTGGCAATTTTATCAATTTCATGAACCACATTATTTTTATTTTAAATTATTACTATTAGGGCATGCTAAGTTTACTAAAATGTTTATCTTTGAGAGGGAAGGTCAAATAAAGATGTGCCTTGTTTTCTATTTTTTGGTGTATTTAGGCATGTTTGGTATACATGGCTGAGGGGGGAAGCTTGCGTATTTTGAACAATGAAGCATTAGTTTCTTTTGCTATGTCTATTATAACTTTGTTAGAATTACTCAACAGGTTCTGTTCCTTTTTTGACTTTTTATGTAGGGACATGAGGGCCATATCATTTCTAATCACATTCTCAGTCCTTTCCTTTTCCATCTTAAAGATTCTGTATTCCGAACATTCCCTAAGTGAATGGCAATAGAAAAGAAAGATCAATTCCTGGATTTTCAGAAGTCAATTGAGACAGTGTTATTGAATGATGATATGCTGAATCTCGATTCTTAATTCTCTTTGGTCTCAGCTCATAGGCTGCGTATGGGGATTCTATTGTTAGTCTGATTCTATCACAGAGGGAGCATTATTGTCATTTTAACTGTTTCCTTCATTAATTTTGAGGATTGCTCTTTATTTTCTCAAAAATATTTTCTCATGATAAATTCATTTTTTTAATGAAAAATGGGTATGTTATAGATAGGAGTAAATGTTAGGCTACCTTCATATTCTATCTCACATTGCTTGTGTTACATGTTTTATAGGCTAGCTTGTTTAAAATATTGCGCTGTATAAACCTATCTATGTAAGCTTTTCAAAGCATTCTCACTATTGTTTAGTTATTATGAGCTAAAACTTATTTAGGAACATTTTTTATGCACCTATACTTGGTGTTTAACCTTTTATAATGGCTGCTATGAGTTTTGTCATTTTCTTTTGTCCGTATTTTTGTTTTTGGATTTACTGTTGATGTAATTTGGAGGACCGTTCTATCATTCAATCTTTCTTGTAACCTGACAGGCAAAAGGAACAGATTACTGTCCTGGAACAAGCTGTTGATGTCTACACAGTGGAATTTGAAAGGCTCATCAGATTTCTCAGGTACTGTCATGCTCCGGTAGTTGATTGTAAGAAATTATTAACAAATCATCATTACAATTGGCACCTACATCATATGCAGGAAGAATTTATGAAAATTATTTGCTGCTTAGTAGGCATCTATCGGTATCTTGGGATAGTGGGTTTCATTATTGTAACTGGTTAAGTGTGTGGAGTGACATTCTTGCTGAATAAGGTTGGCACCTAAGAGGTGGTGAATCGGGTGCCTTTGTTATAGTGGGTTTCCATATTGTAACTGGTTAAGTGTGTGGAGTCACATTGTTGGCACCCAAGAGGTGGTGAACTGCGTGTCTTTCAAAAAATTTTAAATTCTTTTTCCCAACCTAAAATCAATGAAACAGTGGGAAAACAGAGCAATAGCAAAACTGAGCTTTGAAATAAGATGGAGAGAAGACTTATTCACTTGGTCTACTTTCAGTCCCCAGAAACCTTCTGATGTTTTTTTTTTTTTTTCACTATACTCTTGGAACTTTCAAACTACTTACGTATAAACCACAGCACAAGACTCGCTTACACTTAGTCTTGATTTCTTTTCTCAACCCTTTCAATTAGCACCCAGAGAATTACTAGTTGTATAATCTGTAGCTCCAGATTCAACCACCCAAATATTAGCTTTGGACTCTGGAATTAAAAGCTATTGAACTGTCAATTTTTTTGGACGGCTCTGCAAGTTATGCCTTTTTTGCTTGTAGATAACAAATTAATTTTTTAGCTGGAATTTTCCAAATTAATTGGTCTCTTTGAACATGTTTTATGTTACATTTACTCATTTAGTTCATTTTGTATAAACTAACATGTCATTTTGGTCAGGGAGGTCTTTGCCAACTCGCCTTTCTTCATACCTGCACAAGTTGCTGGGGCCTTAGAAGGGTAATTTTGGAATATTTTCTGTTGTTGATGTTGTTGGAGTAAAAATTTTGATGTAACATTTCTTAAGTTGCTTTGTCAAATTTTAGGAAAAATGACGGGTACAAGGAGATAAGTGTTCCTGCTGGAAAAAGTCACGAGGTGTGTATATGGTTCCTGCAAAAAGGATGAAAGATTATTATTTTTTAATTGAGGTTAACCTATTTCCATTTTCTTTTTTGACATTTTTAAGCATAAATTATGCTGGCATGGTATGATTAGCGGTGAGCAAGAGTACATTGTTCTAAAATGACCATAGACCATATCACCAAAAAATGAAAAGAGAAGAAATGATCGCAGACCATTGTGAATAAGTGACATTTTTTTATCCAACAAAGAATTGGTTGATGGGCTGAGAAGCCGATACATCATGGGAGCGCATGTGGTCCTTAAGCATGAGGAAAACAATTAAAAACAATAATGAACATTAACTCAACAGAGCTTGCCAATTATTTCTTGCTATCCATATTATGAGGTTCTATGATGATGTTCTTTTGTTAGGTTTTACTCACAGTGGACTCAATAAATTCGTACATTGCTTGGGATTTTTCATTAGTACAAGGCAAGATGAGTCTGGTATTTCTGCTAAACCATTCCTTGAAGAGGTCAATGTATATTTTCTCTTGAGTTATGATATTGACCTTTATGTTGTTTTTTGTCAGGATATTGGGTTTAGTTTGGAATTTATTAGTCCTTCTGGTGAAAAAACTGTAAGTTGCATTAATATCTCTGTCATATTTGTTTAGTTTCTCCGCAAGCATTTTTATTTGGTGGATTAAAGAACATTTGTTTAAGAGATGAAGTGGTGCTTGAACAGCGGGAGGTAGGATATTCTCCTGAAGCAAAGTGTATTGTTAAACATATATTGGGAGAAAAATGTTCACTACTCAATTAGTGCAATACAGTTCCCAAGCTGTCACTTGAGCTTTGTCTTGGTGTTAGTTTGTGTCCCCAAGAAAGGTGTAAAGATGATGTTTGAATTGCCTCTTCTCTCATTCTGTTCCCCTAGTTATTGCAATATACAACCATCTAAGGGCCACTGTCTTAACAAGACTTGCACTTAAAGGGGATTTTTGGATTTCCATTATGGTTTATAAACAAAATTTTTTATACAGTCATAGGATATGCACCTATACAATTGTGGAATACATTAAAAACATCAAGCATAAGCAAATGGCATTCAAGTTCAGAAGTTTCCCTTTTCGTTGGGTTCTAATGGAAGTGTAAATTTCAGGTAGTTGAATCTTTAATGCTGTTAGGAGCCCTTCTGAAAGTTTAGGACAATACATGAAAAGGGAAAGATACCTTTTGAGGAGCAGCACTTTGACTTACTATTAGTAAGAAAGAAATAGAAAATAGGGTGGCTGTAGTATGGCTATGGTCAAAACCTATATGTTGGTGCTTGTGAGAGTCCTATTGTAGGTCTATAAATCTTCCATTTGGTTCAGCAGGAGGGCAGAGAAGATTTAGTTTGAAGCGAAGTGCTGAGGCCTTTGGAGTGAATGGGTCAATCCTCTATAAAGATTGGCAACTTGTGTCTTTCTTTATGAGTTTCTATCCTGTTATTGTGAGAGTTGTTTCTGTGATTGCATGTGTTTTGTACCTCGTGTCTTGTCAAGTTGTAATCTTTCCCCTTACATCAATGCAAGGGTGTAGTCTTTTATCTTTAATGTATTGGAGTTTTATCTTTTAATTGTATTTTGTGTGTAAATCTGTCTTCACATATCAAGGGTCATAACAAATGCCAAGGAAAAGCATTTGTTTGTTAGTTTAAGTTACCTTTTCTCATCAATCCTTTAGGCTCTATTTCCTGCAGATATTACTATTTCTCCATCATATTCTCTTTATCTGTGTTTATTTCTGATATTCATGTTGGTTTATTGGATATGATGCAGCCGATGTTACCATACCGGCGTTACGAGTCTGACCAAGTGAGTTTGTCAAAGTTTATTGCTGATTTTATCCTCCATCAAGCACTTGTAGAGTGTCATATATTTGTGTATTTGCGAAAAAAATTCAGGGTAACTTCTGCACATTAGAGGCTGGACGCTACAAGCTGATTTGGGACAACACGTACTCCACATTTTTCAAGAAGGTAAATAAATGTTAACTAATTCAGTTGAATGGAAACCATATTATTATTCCACTTGGACTCATCCTGTTGCATAGCAATGGAATTTTATGGGGGCATTGAAATTCTGATACAAAACTGCAATCTTCTATACAAAATCATTGTCTTGTTAGACCCTTTGTCCTCTAGGCTAACTTTCTGTTTAATTTCCTCATCTCAAACAAATTCTTCAGTGTAAGATGTAAAGACAGTGATACATTGAAGCATAACCATATATGGAGCTCACTTCACTTTATACATTTACTCTGTAACTATAGTCTTTCTACTCATACATTGATCTATGAAGAACTGACGTGTATTGCATTGCATGGATTGTAGGTGCTACGATACAAGGTGGATTGTATACCTCCAGTCACAGAACCTGTGCAGTCTAACTGAAGCAGGAATGATAATAGGATTATAATCTGATTCAATTCTATTTTCTCTCTCCCTTTTAACTCTCTAACCAAGACCTTGAGGTTGATAGTAACCTCTGGTTTTTTTTCGCCTCGAGACTATTGATACAGATAACAAGGATTCGATTCATTTGGTAGTGGTGATGGAAGGGGAACCAAACTGGGAATTGCATTAATCATTTGTATGGAATTTATGGGTATAGGAATTTCAAGGAATTCAAAGCTATGATGCTAGAGATAGAATATCAACCATGAAATTTTTAAGGAATCCGGCAGGAGTAATCACCCCATTGAGTGTAATCTTGGTCTGCCTATGCCTATACATGATTCAAAAAAATATTCTATTCTATCCAAAGAAGAATTCCACTAAGTTTGCATCCATATGTTTAGCAGGGTTTATTCGGTTGATCACATGAACAACTTCTGCCGAGTCTTTGGCAATCTTCGGCTAGAATGCTAGACATCTCTTCCCCATTACAATTTTATCCAGCAATATATCTCCTACATCCAACAACAAATATATTTTAAATTATATCTTAGTCCAAAAATGATGCTCCCTTTCGTCCTAAATATAGTATAAGATCAAAACCGGAAGGAGAATGAGTGTATCGATCAGCAATTACCCAGAATATGTTGACCTACAAAAATCTTCAACCTTCACGCGACAAAATCAATCTTGAGGTGCAAGAAGCATTGTTGGGCAAAAAGATTATGTTTATATAAATGTCCAAACCCAAAGTCTATCAAAGCCACTTCATTCCTCTTCCTGGGGGGAAATTTCAATACCACCTACAAAGCACATGCATTGTGTTAACATGTTGAGTAATATCTTAGTTTTAAGAATGATTTTTATTTAATATCTTAGTCTTAAGAATGATCTTTATTCTTAAAAATCATGCTTAGTTTATAATTGAGGGAAGTGTAGAAAAAGCATTAAAAAAGCCATTGGAACGAAAACTGAAATATAATTTGAGAATGGGCGTTTAAATTTCAATTCAGAACCCCAATCTATTTCAAGAAGCATCAAATTCTAATAATATTCGATTATAGGAGTAACACAACAGAAAGGGATATTGACAAAAAAATATCAGCAAAATTTGTGTATCATTGGCAGACAGAAATGAGGTAAAAATGTATCTTGTTGAAAACAGCTTTTCAAAACTAGTTGGGGGTCCTCTCAATTTCTGTGGGTAAATTATTCTCAATCAGAACTATGCAATCAACTCAAGCAAATACTCACCATATTATAGAAAGCCAAGGCAGAATTTTAACTTCTTTTCCTAATGCAAAACTCACCATTTTGGTGCTACCCAGACCCAGCTCCTTCACCCCTGTTTATTCAAATCAGTTCACTCTGCAGAGATGGAAAAAAGAACCAACGACATCATATGCCCATGCAAGGGACTGGAGTCCCCTAAATGGAGGGAACATTATTGCATAAACAAAATCCAATCACATACAGTGCATCACCTACACAATTTAACTAATCAGAAAATCAGGAAAATAATGGATCTTATCTATGAAACTAATGGCTTTCCATTGCATCCTAAAAGTGAACTTGGTGGCTTCTCATGAAAAACTTTCCACCTCAATGACTCCACCGGCGGCAAATGGATTGACTGGCCCTATGGATGGGAGAGGAAGATGAGTGATCTAAGACAGACACAGACAAAGATAATGGGAGTGGTTAACAGCACCATTATGTGCGGAGAATTGTGACCCAGATGAGATCATGAATCTGTGGCATCCGTATTTAATTTCAACTTTAAGGTCTGGAAGGACCGGTGACACTAGCTTCTTCATTTTGCTGATTAACTTAACACTAGAAGGCAAGACAAGAAATACAAAAGAAATTCTATACAATAAATGAACAATATTTTTCTATATAGAATTTGAAAATTGGTAGTACATTGAAAGAAAATAGCGTGTTCACACCATGGGAGGTAAACAGATACATCATAGCATCTGCTGCCTGAATGACCAGAAACATACCCGTGGAAAAGATAGTTGTTTTCTGAATGATGGCTAGGCAGGGATCTCATGCATTGCGACATCCATATATGGTATATGCAATGACAACTGCAAATTTAAATATAATCATTATTAAAAATTGAATTGAAAAGGATGGAACATACACAATCCCCTATAACTATTCACAATGAGGACCTAATCCTTTTTGGTGGGGCACAAAACTAAGAATTTAATATGAAACTAACAGAAAAAAAATCTGTGTCAAGCCTTTTTACCTGACTAAAACTCTGAAAGTTCTGAAGGCCACACAAAATTATGGTCATCAAGATAGGATGGTGTCCAATTTGAGACTACCAAGAGAAGCTTCCAGCATGTAGCAATACAACAATGTCAGTCATTTGTGAGTTTATTTCTTATTTACCAAGTATCACAAACTCCAGAATTCTTGCAAGCTCAGGATATTTCTTCAACCAGCCTTTTGATGTAGCTCGTTTGAGAATCTCACAAGTAACCTTATCAGGTTGGCACCCTTCCATGGCCATATATTTTAATAACCCAATAATATCCCAAAACTTGCCCCTTTGGAACATTGCTTTTAGTATGGCATTATATATTGCAATGCCTGGAATGACCCCATTCTCAAGCATTTGCTTTCTTATATGCAGAGCAACTGATATTTTTCCTTCCCTACAGAAACCACTTATAATGGATCCATAAGTATAATGATCTGGTTTCAGTTTCTGCCTATACATGCCTTTGAATAAATGGCTTAAAAGTAACATATTGTGCTTTCTAATTGAAGCATGTATAAGAATGTTATATGAAATAATATCAGGCTGAAAATAAGTGTTCTGGAGATATCTAAAAAAGTCGCATGCGGTCTTAAGTAACCCACTTTTGCAAAGTTGGTCCAGAACTACATTAAAAGTAACTTTTGGATAACAACCATCACGCAACATCAATTCTAGAAGCTCCAGACATGCAGAGAATCTCCCCACTTTGCAGAAATACTGAATTAAACAAGTTGTAGCAATAGCGTCTGGCTTAATGCCTTCACGCTCCATGCGAGACAAGACTCTCTCAATAATTGATGAGTTTTCTTGTTTACATGCAGCGGATAAAATTGTATTGAAGGAAACTGAATCTGGCTTATTAGTATTCCACTCAAAACAATCAAGGAGCTTAAAAGCTTCCTCAAGATTTTCTTGCACAAATCCCTTCAAAATCGTGTTATATGAAACATTATTTGGAGAAAATCCACTTTCCACCATTATTTTCAACAAAGATACCATTTCTTGCAATCTTCCCTCAAGACATAGACAGTGGAATAATATGTTGAAAACTACAGTATCCAGAGCATAACCTTTTGAAATCACATCAAGTAATATCTCCAAAGCAACCCTTGATTTACCTAATTTCAACAGGCCTCCAGACAAAGCAGCACATGTATGTGGGCTAGGAAAATATCCTTTCTCATTCATCACCTGAAGGAGTTCCACAACATCGTTCTCTCTATCTTGATGACAAAGTTCACGGAGAATTACATTATAGGTGGTCAAGTCTGGTTCACATCCTCTACT
>JANTPZ010095502.1:0-11265 GCA_025593235.1 Vachellia pachyceras | reverse complement strand
GGTTTCTTCAGGGTCTGTTGAAATTTCTGTTATTAATCGCAATCTAATTATAGGAATTCCTGACCGTTGATTTCTTTGTGTTAGCAGAATTTGGAAGGATAAAAAAAATTTATGATGTGTATAACACGCATTCAATTGCAAGGCTACAATTTTGTTTTCATTTTGGAGTTTTCACCCCTCTTCCTCTTCCAAGAATTGAAATGACTTTTTCCGGTTTCAGATTTATATAAGGAGACCAAATCATGGTGTTTATTGGAATTGCAGAATTATTTTGAAACACTGCATGGAGGGGGTCTTGCATCTGTGGCTGAATTAATATCCACTGCCTGTGCGAGAACTGTTGTAGCTGAGGATAAGCAGATTTTTCTCGGGGAAATGAGCATATCTTACCTCTCTGGTGCTATGGTCACTGTGAGTACTCTGTTTTGAACTTTGATTCTTCTGTTCGCCACGTAGTGCTTTTCTTTGCATGTTCTACCAATGAACAGTTGATTTGCATGGATTTTGACCCCTCGGATTGCGTCTCTGTTTCTCTGAGGATGTTAATTCTTCAGAAAAAACATTGCATGTAAGTTTCAACGTTAAGCTGATGTGCCAGAGTTCCTACCAAATATAAATAACATTGTTTAGCATCATCCACTACAATTCCAAGAATAATAGTCTAATAAGGGCAAACATTCAAGGTGTTAAGCTTCTAGTGATGCATTCTAGGATGTCAATCATAAGCAACAGGATTGGTTTAATATACTTTTTTTTTTGTGGTTACTTGGCCAAAGTATAAGACCTGGTTGGGGGCATTTGATTTGGTTGAAAATGCTTATCAGACTTGTGTTCTTCTATGTGCCTAACTTCTGTTCTTCTATCCTATGTGCGTGTGGGTACGTGTGTTTGTGTATTTAACCGTTAGAATTTAAAATAGCAGTGCCTTTAACTAGAAGAGTGAAGTTTTTTAGTTATAATTACAAACTCCTTGTTCCTGTGACTTTGAACATTAGCTAATAGTTTTGACACAGTGCTTCCTGTTTAAGAAAGTTATGATTAGTTGTTAGGCTAGTTGCCGGATGAGTGGTACAATTTTTCCTTTGAACCCGGTAAAATTTTGAATGCCACCATTGTTGCTTATGATGGCTGGCTAAAAGTACTATGTTTGTATGAAGACTCTGATTACCTGGTTAGATCCCTCATTTTATGGCGATGCTCTATTTGTGCAGGCAGAGGTGATTGCTGATGCTTCTGTGGTGAAAAGTGGACGAAATTTGACAGTAGTTGTACTTGAGTTCAAGTTGAAGAAAACTGAGAAGCTAATCTATAATGCCCGTGCTACCTTCTATAACAACCCAGTTGCCAAGTTATGAACCCTTATTTTTCTGTTATAATCTGACATTCTTAAGATAGCACTTTTATATAACGGTTCCGATGTGAGATTATTATATTTGATTACAGCCAATTCATGTGAAGCTATAGTGATACGCTCTTTTTAATTATTTCTATTTACAAAATCTTGTATGCTTTTAGTTTCTGGTGTTATTGATGATTTTATCATGACCGGAATACCATGATTATTGGAATAGAAAAAGACTTGGATTGTGTCATCTTATTGGTCTATTAGTCCAAGTGACCGCTATATATTGAAATCTGGTTCTTAAGACAAGTTAGGTAAATTTTGCATGTCAAAACATCAATTGGTTGTTAATAACTGACGCTTTCGTCCAAACTTGTCACAGTAAATTGTTGAAAGAAACACCATATAGTTGTCGTGCTTTAAAAGAACTTACCATGCCATATTACAACCAGTATACCATGCACTTCTTGATTTCACAGAATAAGAGGATAAATCAAATTAATATTTCATAAACAGTAGCATCGGCCAATGGTAGTTGGGTCTAGAATAAGGGATTAGCCCATCACCACGTGGCGTATTAATGTAAAAATTCACGCTGATGTAAGTATTCACGTTGAATGTGTGGTAGTGTTTTGAATATGATTGAGTGTATTAGAAGGATGTTTTTGCCAGGAAAGAAAGAAAAGCATTGTCAACTTCTGTGTGGCTCACATGCAGAAGGGTGTTATGCATGATATTCGAAGAAAATTCTAGGCAAGTGGAAGTTATGGTTTATTAATTTACCCGCTCTCGCAATATTTGGCATCTGAGGAAAGGCCTTGACCGGCAGGAGTCAGTTCTAAAAAAGCATGGCTGTCTTGGAACGAGTCCAATCAATAAAATAAGATACACTCACATTCTCGAACACGCGCGTTATAATGCGTTGATTATACTACCATAAAAAACAAACTAGGCAAATGGAATATAGTTACCCGCCTCCACTATGACTAGAAAATTCCACCCTTCGGAATATGAAATTTCTGTTGGAAAGTTCAAAGCGCCCTCATCTTGGTCATGTGTGACACTTTCTTCGGTCAATTTTTAAACGCCCTTGTGTGTGACGCGCGCCTAAATTCTAACGGATTCTTCAAGTTTTGATGTTAAAGGGAAATTATATCATCAACGGAGAGAAATCACCTCTCTGCTTCCCTCTGGTTTCCGACCATAGCGGTATATAAACTTGCTCGCTATCAATTAATGCTTCAAATCCATCAGGGAATTGTTCGGGCGATCGATGTCACGCATTGTAGAGATCACCATTTTGTCAGCGGAAGACCTCAGAATGAATGGAAAACCATTAAAGAAGAAGGCGTTCGTGTCAGTTGGAGGCAGCAAGACAAAAATGAGCACAGAAGGTGGGAACTGGCCGTCATGGAAGGAGAAACTTGTGGTCCAAGTGCCGCTGCATGCCAGCTTTATAGTGGCTGAGGTTAAGTGCAGAAGCTTGACCGGAGTTAAGAGCATAGGGATGGCAAGAGTGCCGGTATCGGACTTCATAGGAGGATACGTACCGGAGAATGAATTGCATTTTTTGAGCTACAGGATGTGGGACAATAGAGTAAGAAGAAACGGCATTCTTAATATTTCGGCGAGGGTGAAGGCAGTACCGGAATGTTCACAGCCGGTGAAAGGCATGCCCGTATTTATTGGCACAGCAGTTGCTACTGGCATTCCGGTTTGCTACAGTTGATTGGATAACCAAACAAGCATACACAGATCCCAGTGTCAAAAACTACAATTTTATTCATTAAATATTGTATTTTGTTGCGTAGGTGTATGTATGTTTAATTTATAGGGAAATTTACTGTTGAGTCACACATAAGGGACTTATTTATCAAATGATCCCAAGTTTTAAAATATTTATCAAATGGTCCCAGAGGTGTTGTCAATTTAGCTCATGGTGTTGTCAAGGATTGTCACGTGACAACACCATGCGCTGCATTGACAACACCATGCGCTGTATTGACAACACCTCTGGGACCATTTGATAAATAGTTTAAAACTTGGGACCATTTAATAAATAAGTCCCTTATGTGGGACTGTACAGTAAATTTCCCTAATTTATACTATATAGGATTGGACAGGCAGCTGGATATATGGACATCATTTGGGGTAGATGAAAAGGACAGCAGTAAAGACGGATCAAAATGAGGAGAATGGTTCAATGGATCATCAGCATATCCAGAGCACTATGTATTTATTCTCAACAGTAAATATACTGTACAAATAATGGGGTGACACCTGTACACATAATAAAAAAATTCTAGAATCTTATTGGTAGCACAAAACCAGGGGAGAATACACATGAATAGCACAAATTAATATCACTAATAACAGACAGTATCAGTTATAATAACGTATGTAATTCTAACTATCTCCCTTGAATTTGACCCCTCCTCTATTATTTGAGCCTGATTGAGTAATACCAAGTTTTTCCCTTAAAGTACAGAACCTGGAGTGTGGCAAGGGCTTTGTCAATCCATCAGCAAGTTGCAAACGAGTTGGGACGTATTTCACACGGAGTTTGTTCTGTAACACTTGGTCTCTAATATAATGGGCATCAATCTCTATATGCTTCGTTCTAGCATGGCATACCAGATTTGAAGCAATAGCTGCAGCGCTGGTATTGTCACACCAGATGATTGGAGTCTCCCTCAACTTGATCCTTAATTCTGATAAAAGAGAGGCTAACTAGGAAATTTCTACAGCAGCATTTGATAAGGAACGATACTCTGATTCAGTACTGGAGCGAGAAACCACTCTTTGCTTCTTGGATGACCAGGCAACAAGTGAGTTTCCCAAGAAAACACAGTAGCCTCCCACAAACCTTCTGTCATGAGGACATGCGGCCCAATCTGCATCTGAGTATGCAACCAGATTAAATATTTTTGGAGGGTTGAAGGAGAATGCCCAAGTTTGTTGTTCCTCTTAGATACCTTAGGACTCTCTTCACTGCTGCCCAGTGCTCCGTAGTTGGCTTTGCCATATATTGACTAAGCTTCCCAACACAGAAACTTATATCTGGCCGTGTGTTACATAGATATTGAAGGGCACCAATAGCACTCCTATACTATGATGGATTCTCAAGAGGTATACCATGATGAACTGAAAGTGACTTCCCTATTACCATAGGTGTTTTCACCGGTATTGCGTTGCTCATTTGAAACCTCTCTAAAATATCCATAATGTACTTCTTTTGACACAAGAACAAGCCCCTGTAATGTCTTTGCATTTCAATCCCTAGAAAATAGTAAGCAGGTCCCATGTCCTTGGGAGCAAAAACAGTATGTAATTTGTGAACAAATAAGTTTAAGCTCTTGAAATTGCTTCATGTGACAAGAATATCATCTACATACACTAAGATAATCATGATTTGTGTCTTATCTGTATAAATAAACAAAGAAGAGTCACTTTTGGAATTGAGGAATCCCCAGGTCAGCAAGGTGTCTTTTAACCTGTCATACTATGCCCTAGGAGCTTATTTCAGCCCATAGATGGCTTTTGATAATTTGCACACATGATTTGGATGAGACTTGCTTTCAAAACCTACAGGTTGCTCCATAAAAACAGTTTCTGCTAGAAAACCATTCAAGAATGCACTATTAATGTCAAGCTGCCGAATATTCCAGCCACATGAAACAGCAAGAGAAAGAACGATCCTGATTGTGGTTGACCGAACAACAGGACTAAAGGTCTCATTAAAGTCTATTCCAGCAGCTTGTTGAAACCCTTTTGCAACTAACCTGGCCTTAGGTTTATCCAATGTCCCATCTACTTTGTACTTTGTCTTGAATACCCATTTGCACTGAACAACATTGTTCTGTCCAGTATAAGGCACAAGCTGCCATGTTTTGTTTCTGATAAGTGCTTCATACTCATTTATCATGGCTTTCTTCCATATAGGATGAGCAAGGGCTTCCTCTATCGATGTGGGTTCCACCAGCCTTAGAGTGCTGGAGCCAACAAAAGGTGTTTTCTTCTTAAAAACCCCTTGTTTGCTTCTTGTTAGCATAGGATGTTTGTTTTGAGGAAACAGATCAGTGCCAACAACTACACCTGAATGATCTGCAACGTTTTCTGCTAATTGGGGTACTGATTGTTGCACATCCAGATTCTCAAGTTCTGTACTCAACTCAGCTTCAACTGTCCGTGATGTTGATTGTGGTACATCTAGATTTTGAGATTATGGATTCATATCAGTTTCGGCTACTGCTTCTGCAGATGATATTGATTCCTGCACACGAGAAGCACCTATTAAGTCAGAATCAGATAATGAAACACTGACGTAATTTTTTGTCCCAGCAGACACATTGGTTGCAGATTTCTTCAATATTCCACTGTCAGCAACAGACTTATTAGTAGGAGACACCTCAGGTAACCCTGAACTAGTAGTTGTATCCGTAGAGTCATGTTGAAATTGAGTGGGAAATGAAGAGTGCGAGATGATGGCTGTTTGGGAAGGTTGTCTTAAATTAATAAAACCATAACCGAATGGAAATTCATCCTCATTGAAAACAACATGTCTAGAAATATACATTCTACCAGTGGAACTGAGACACTTATAACCTTTATGTGCCCCACTGTACCCCATGAACACACACTTTGTGCTGTGAAATTGAAGCTTATGCTTGTTATAAGGCCTCAAGCATGGGTAGCATGCACAACCAAACACCCTAAGATTAAAGTAATCTGGTTTCCTGTTGTATAGTTGCTGAAATGGTGAAATACCATTTAAAATCTGAGTGGGCAGTCTGTTAATCAAATAGATAGCAGTGAAAAAAGCTTCCCACCAATAGTGTAGAGGCATTTGAGCTTGGGCAAGTAAGGTCAAACCAGTTTCAACAATGTGCCTATGTTTCCTTTCTACTCTACCATTTTGAGCAGAAGTGTGAGGACATGGATGTCGAAAAACAATTCCAAACTCATCTATAACCGATTGAAATTTGCGAAACTCACCACCCCAATCACTTTGAAGGATCTTAATCCTTTTATCAAATTGATTTTCAACCATGTTCTTAAAATTCTTAAATACACAAAGAGCTTCATCTTTAGACTTGAGTGGATAAACCCAAGTATACATACTAAAATCATCTAGGAAACTTATATAGTATTTGTGTCCCCCCAGAAGAGTTAATGGGTGCAGGATCCCAAAGATCAGTATGAACTAGATATAAAGGTGCATTTGCTCTGGAATCTGAGGTAGTGAAAGGCAAGCGATGTGATTTACCCAATTGACAAGAGGAACAAAAAGTAAGCTCTTCTTCATTCATTTTGTGAAAGACATTACAGTCAGATAAAGCTTGGCTCAGGGCTTTCCTATGTGGATGACCAAGCTTTCTATGCCAAGAGTCTAGAACAGAAATTAAAGCATAACTTTGATTCTCATAATAGTTTTTGCCCTTAACAGAAACAAAACTGAACGGATTCGGCTGCATTGACTCTATGAGCCTATACATTCCTCCTCTTGGTGCTCCATGTGCCAAAATCTGATCATTGTGCAGATCCTTCACAAAACAACCGTGTGAGTAAAAGGCTACATAAACAGGATTGTCATTAATGAGCTTCTTAATACTCAGAAGATTCTTAGTCATTTCAGGGACAACCAGAACATCTTTCATTCTAAGGAATTTAGAGTCACCACATGACAATATGGAATTACCAGATTTTGTAATAGTTAAGGGATGTCCATCACCAACTAAAATTATGTGATTACCTGTTTCACCAGGCTTGGGATCAACATAGGCTGAACTGGAAGCAACGTGGTGAATAGCACCACTGTCCAAGTACCAAGCAGGGTCATGCCAAGTGTCATTTTCAGCTGTGTAAGCAGAAGCAGCCGAGGAAGAACTTGAACCATAGGTATTTGAACTACCAGTCTTTTTTTTCAGCAGGTCCATCGAAATCCTTGTCATATCGCTTGTAACAAGTGCGAACTTCATGCCCAAATTTCTTGCACAGTTGACATTGTGGCTTCTCTTGACCTTCAGCCTTTGCATCTGGGTTCCAGCTCTTGAAGGTGCCACGGCCACGAGACTTACCTCTGTTGCCCCGAGGTCTCCACGAACCACGACCTTCAGTCCTCATACTGACATGAGCAAAGGCATTTGTCAGTGATGCCGAGCTATTAAGCTACTCCAGACGAGCCTCGAAGGTCATGAGCTTGAGATGCAACTCAGCCCAGCTCAGGTTCTCTTTGTCAGCTAGATAGACCACGAGTGGATTATAATCAGTATCTAGGCCCGAGAGTACTTGAGCGACTAGATCCTCAGAAGAAACTGGACTCCCTGCCATCGCAAGCTTATCAGCAAGGGATTTCATCTTAGTCAAATATTCATCCATCTTCAACGACCCCTTTCTCATCCGTTGAAAATCGAACCGTAGCAGCTGAACTCTGGCCTTGGTGTTTACACCAACCAAGCTCTTCACAGATGCCCAAAGTTCATGAGAAGTTTTGCATCGTGTTAGCTGTGATACAGTTTCCACGGTCATCGTACCGTAGCGCCACGCAAGGAGAATCTGATCAGTGGCCAGCCAGTCCTCAAACTCAGGATTGGGGATGATGTCGGCCTGAGCATCAAGAGTATATTCCGATGGTATGGCCTTCGTGCCAAGAACATAGCCATCTAAACGGTGCCCGCGAATCACAGGCAGAAGGAGCGACTCCCAGAGGAGAAAGTTAGCTCCATCAAACTTTACTGGGCTGACTTGGTTCAACGAATTCAGAAGAGGCACGGTCTTGGTGAAAACAGAGGGAGAGGGTGACTGGGGAGCGATGATGGTAGTCGGTGTAGTGGAGGTGGTCGAGGCAGTTGGGTTCACCGAAGGCTGAGACGTCTGAGCAGAGGGGGTCAGGTTTTGGGTGGGAGAGGCCATGACGCGTGTTGATAGTGCTCTGATACCAAGATGAAAAGGACAGCAGTAAAGACGGATCAAAATGAGGAGAATGGCTCAATGGATCATCAGCATATCCAGAGCATTATGTATTTATTCTCAACAGTAAATGTACTGTACAAATAATGGGGTGACACCTATACACATAATAAGAAAATTCTAGAATCCTATTGGTAGCACAAAACCAGGGGAGAATACACATGAATAGCACAAATTAATATCACTAATAACAGATAGTATCAGTTATAATAACGTATGTAATTCTAACTGGGGTAGATCCAGCACAACCGCTAGAATTATCATAATAACCTTTGCTTTTTGCGCTCTGCAAAATTACTCCCACTTTGGCATGGAATCCAACAGAACCCAATTAATTATTATTCTTTTTCTCTCTTTAAACACAACAATATGCAATTATTATTTCTATAAATATTAAAGATCGTTTTCAATGTTAGGGTGATGCAAAATTGCAACTGTTGGAGATGTAAATTTGAGAGATCAAATCATTCTACCAAGTGGAAAGGTTGGAAATTTGAGTTCAATTATACAAATCAAAGTGAGATGATGGAGATATAATGTTTGGCATTCAACTCTTGTGAAAGAAAACAATTAAGTCATTTTATTTTTATTTTCTATGAAATCTTGTTATTTTAAAAAGGGTCGTTTTGTATTTAGTTAATTGTTAGGAATATTGGATTTATCTTTTAAATATTTTCAATTATTTTAAGGATCTTTATGATATATTAGTAGTTTATTTTCTACAATATTATTTTATATATGAGTGCCAATTAGGGATCTTAAAGATAATTATAACAATATTATTGATTTAATTTAGGTAGATGACATCATGTATTACATCTTTTTCAATAGTTAGTCATATTAGGATTAGCAAGTTTACTTATTTAAGGAGTAAGTTATATTTAGTTATTTCAAGAATTGAATGAGAATTTTTTCTTCAACAAGTATTCACTTGTAATTTTGTATTGTGAGTAGAATACAGTTAAGTCATAAGAGAGTGATCAACTCTTGTGGAACATTTTATAATCAAATATCTATAGATGAGTCCTCTAGAATTTTAATTGAGTGGTCAGGTTGCAAAAGTTTGATAAACTTTATGGAGTCTTTTATAGCCAAAGATCTAGAGACAAGTTCCTCTAGGGTTTTAACTGATAAAATCATTAACTTATGGGTTCATAAGGTAAATCCTGTATCATACTATTAATAGAATTCAAGTTGGTTGGTTTAACTAGGAAAAATTACTGAGTTATTTGTGATAGAAAATAATTAATAAGGTAAAAAAGATGTTTCATCACACGGCTATAAGACAGAGTAATGCTATATATGGTAGTAATGTTGGCCTTTGAAGGAACATGAGCCAAAACTAGAGATAATAGATATGAGAATATTGAGATGATCATATAAGAAAAGATAAAAATAATGAACATATATGCAAAAATGTTGGAAAGACTTCTATTTAATGGAAAAATAGTAGAAAATCATTTTAAATGTCTTGACACGTTCAAAAGACATTAGATGTGCTACTGATAATAGTTGATCAAGCAAATGGAATATAGGAAAAATGTAACAAAAAATATTATAGATTCAAACTTTAGAGGTAGAGGAAGTTGTTCGTAGCTATTGGTTTCTTGAAACTAAATAAGAAAGAAAAGAAAAAGAAAACACTCCAAAAAAGGTATGCCTCTTGACTACACGATTTAAAAGTCTTCAACAGATTTAAAGAAGGGATTGAAAAAAATTTAATCTTCTGCCGTGCACTCCAATCCCAACAATTGTATCTGAGCTAGGTTGAATGTGAAGGAGGAAATATTTTTGGATCCAAACAAGATGGCCTAGAAATGAACTTCTTGAATGTTCATTTGTGTCTATAATTTCTTATGCATTCAATTTTTTTTTTATGATCACCACTTTCAATTTGTTCATATGCTTTTCTTGTATAAACCTGTGCTGTGTGACTTGTGCTCTTTTGCTCATCATAATTCATGTAAATTATAAGTTACTCCCATAACATTTGAAATGTCTATTATTGCTCATGTTGATTATGGAAAATACACCCTTATTGAAAAATGTTTTTGATACAATAACAGATGAAATAACATGTTAAAATTATTATTATCTTTTAAGAATTATATAAAATTATTTTATCATATACAGTGAACTAATGCGTTTTTGTAATTCAAATATTCTAGAAAATAGTTATTTTAATATAAAATATGAAAAAAAGCATAAATAAAATAATAAGGGTATAACTGTCAACTTATAATGTGCTCACCTAACCACCCATTCTAAACCAAACAATAATCATATACAAAGTTCATAACCTCCCCTCACCTAATTTTAATTAACCCCACCTCTCCTACTCTACTTTAAAACAAACAAGGCATTGAATAACTACAATTCTAAGAATTTTCAATGGACTCGTTTAGAAACGTGGTAGATAAATACTTTTACGTAAGTTGAGATAAATATGTGAAGAGAATTGGCTTGCGGAAAATACCGTTGAAAAGGGTTTTTGGGCTCCTAGAAGTATTGTCAAACGGGACCAATATATATTATTTCCTCTAGCTCCTTCCTTTTTCTTTTCCCTACATTATCTAGTTGATACATCCTACTATAACCTCCCCCATTACTCCGATGATATTTCTGTCCATTTTATTTTGATATAAAAAATATTACTTGATTACCTAATTGTAAAACCCCAAAAGCACTCCCATATAAACATTGTGCATTTTGAAAGTTGGGGCAGGTAGAGGAATAAAATAAACAATTTAAAACATCGTATGGTCTCTTTTTTTAGGTAGTAAAGTGATTCTCCCATTGACGGTAAAAAAAGTAAGTCTCCTATTTATACTATAATTTATATTGTAAAATGAAATTAAAAATTTGAAACCACTCATTATAAATTTAAAACCATGTACAACAATTAACATTTTCATTAAAAATGAAATGATATATTTTTGCAGTTACAAGTATAT
>JANTPZ010095501.1:0-10048 GCA_025593235.1 Vachellia pachyceras | reverse complement strand
GGCATTGTGAGTTTAGTTTTATTTGCAATGTAGCTCAGTTGTTGGATATACGGTAGCCATGTGAATATATCTGTTAACCTTTAGGATTTCATGTTTTTCCAACGTATTTTCTAGTGTTTCATTTTACTCGTCTCTTAATGCGTCTTATTAATTGGCCACCAATGAGTTGTTGGGTTCACTTGATTGATATTTGATGGAAGGTTATTTTGGTAAGATAGAGATATATTTGTCAACCTTGCATAGTCAAATTAGGATTTGAGCTTAAAAATTGGGTTTTATTAATTGTGATAAGAGATTGAGCCATTAATGGAATTAAGCACTTGTTCTTGACTTGAAAGAGCTTTTACAAGTACTCTTTGAATCTTAGGCTAGCACATTTTTCATTGAGAGTGTAACAACCCTAGTTTATACCATTTAACATACCTAGCGGAAGCATTTAGAATCACTTTAGTTGGCTATGAGTGCGCAAAATGGAGTTTGAAAATTTTTGTTGTCGAGTTACTTGTCATAACCAAGATATAGGAAATTGGACCGGTGACTAAACTGGATAAGGCAGTGGATTAAGCGTCAGTGGGTCATATCGGAGTCAAAACGGGGGTCAGACCGGTGAGAAATAAAAAATTAAAAACACATTAAAAATAGGATGGAGGAGAGAGCGTAGGTGAAAGGCTCATAAGAGACTGATGCATGTCATTATTGAGAGTATGGGCTTGAGATTGAGGGAGTAATGGGGAGTAGATTAGGGAAGAGGAAAGGGAAAAGGTGAGGGTGGGAGTTTGAATTAATTAAATTTTATCAAATGAATTTGTAACATTTTAAGGGATTTTAATGTTGTTCTTGGGTTTTTATTAAGTTTAATTGCATTAATTATGATTAAATGGAATTACATGAAATTAAATGTACCATTGGGAAGAAATAAGGATAAAAAAGATAAAATAAAAATGTAGATAAGAACCAAATTCATAAATCCATTTATTCTATTTTTGTTATTATTCTTTTAGGTCAGTTTTGAGTATATATATACATCCACTCCCAGAGCTTCAAGAATCACGCCGCCTTATCCTTCAATTATTGTTCCAATTCCCCATTCATTTGGATTCACAACCTACCACCTGGGGGCCCATTTTATTTTCTTGGGCTGAACCCATTTATGGAAAAGCCTCCAGCTACCTCATTATCACATATACAAGCCGTCACGTCCAGGAAGGAGGATCCATTTTTTAACCATTGAGAAACCTTCACCTCCATATGAAAAACACCGCCACCATTCATCAATCATTCCACAGTTCACCGGCGGCACACACACGAAGCATTCTAGCCGCCACTTCACATCCATTTTATTTCATCATTCAACCACACGAGTACAACGACATCATTCTGTTGCTTCTTGGTACGGGCCATCAGAAAATGTGAAGGAACGAAGGGAAAATGAGAGAGAAAGGGGAATTTAGTTCATTACACACTAAACCATTACACTTCCGGCCTTGGTTATAAGGGCCTCGAGCTCTTGACATGCTAACCGCTTAACAGAAGCAACTAACACATGTGGCTTCCTAACTGACTGGAGTGCCATGTAATACATCCTAACAACTCTAACAACGAACACAACTGATACACATGACTCCAAAATAGAAGAACACAATTGACACACACTAATTGCAAAATGACACGTAACAATACTCCACCATGGCAGATCCTTATCCTCAAGGATACATGGAGAAGACTCGCCGGTAGTAGTTAAATTGGAACTTTGGAAACTGGCTTCGAATAATAGATCAACAATGAAGCTACGAACTGAGGGGACTAACATTAATTAACAACGAGGTCTTCCCATGCTGCATCCTCTTCCTTGTTGTGCTTCCAATGAATCAAACTTGTGTGACTGGAAGATTACCTTGTTGAACCAACTTGCGACCTACCCTGATAAGGGCTCCCTGACAAGCTGGCTTTCACGATCGTGTTAATTCCTGACATTGGATCTTCGGTGATCCCCTGTTTTAGACTTTCCGTCGCATCGACGAAGTTGTCGTTGTCCATGTCTTGAACCACGAGCATCATGACCTGCGATTCCTTACATTTGGGAGAGTTAGTGTATTTCTTATTGCACTAATATCACAACCCTCTTCATCAATGATCCTCCATATCCTTTTTGGGTAGGGTAACCGATGGTTTCATGGGAGGTAAGTTGGAAGATGACGATGAACCGTAATGAGTACATAGTGAGTTGCTAACCGATGTCGACTGGTAACGGGGAATTGTGGATGAGCCTCCTATCGCCAAAGGTGAGGCACCCGTGGAGAATGAGAATGCTGGATGAGCCTCTTGTCGCCAAAGGTAAGGCATCCATGGAGAATGAGAGACCAAGGGAAACGATGCTAAGAGTTGGGCGATGCCATGCATTGATCATGCATTCTTGAATCCTTGCCATTTGTATCATGCTCAGTAGCTTGGTTGGCTTGAAGGCATCCACTACAGACTAAACATCAAGTCGAAGCCCACCCAGGAAATAATCCATAGTAACCGGTTCTAGAATATCAACCTCAATAAGTAGGTCATCGAAAGCTTCGATGTACTCGTCCATGTTCGTGAGCTGCTGTAGCTGCTTGAGTTGCACCATCAGATTAATATGCTCTGCATCGGAAAAACGGGCTACCATGTTTGTGAGGTAACTCTCCCACGGAACTTTGCCTTTGCATCTTGTCTTCATGTGGTTCGGGTGCCACTTAAGGGCCTTCCCTTCTAAACGAATGTTGATTAACCGTACACGTTGCTCAGGTGGTGTAGCATCGACGGTAAAGAATTGTTGACAGTGGTAGGACCATCCATGGAATCTAATAGGTGGATTCAGATGAGGGGAGCTTGACAAGCCTCCGTTAATGTCTCTTTGGGCCTAAGGTATGAGAGATGCGACTCCTGCAACTAGGTCCTTTAAGGATGCTTGAATCTGTGAAATGGTGAATTTGAGATCAGAGACGTCCGTCGCGTTTTGGTCTAGCTTCATCGTAAGCGTCTCCATGCGTGCCTCTAGATCGTTGAGCCGTTCAGTGGATCTCGTGTCCGGTTCCATCACCAGACCTGGCTCTAATACCAATTTGGTACAGGCCATCAGAAAATGTGAAGGAAGGAAGGGAAAACAAGAGAGAAAGGGGAATTTAGTTCATTACACACCAAACCATTACACTTCCGGCCTTAGTTATAAGGGCCTCGAGCTCTTGACATGCTAACTGCTTAACAGAATTAACTAACGCATGTGTCTTCCTAACCGACTGGAGTGCCATGTAATACATCCTAACAGCTCTAACAACGAACACAACTGATACACACGACTCCAAAACGGAAGAACACAACTAACACACTAATCGCAAAACAACACGTAACACTTCCATTCATTCTTCCAATAGCGTCGCCCTTTCTCTTCCATTTCTCCAACCAGCGTCATTAATCGTGTCACCCACTTGTTTTTGTTTTCTCAATATTCCATCCATCCATGGGCGGCTCGATTCGTTGTTCATCAGTGATGAAGAAGCTAACCTAAGTCCTTGAGCAATTAGGAGAGTTCTTTGGATTTTAATTTCATAGTCCAATCTCTATGTGTAGACTGTAATTCTAGGTTGCTAGAGTTTATGATTTATATATATGGAAGAGAATTATGATTGGTTGATGTAATCTCGATTGTGATACTTATGTTAGAATGGTACTTTGGATCGTGATTGGACTATAGCACTTTTGTCATTCAATTGCTTTTTTTTTATTCTCTTAAAATTAATTGATTTGCTAGGTTTCTAGTAATTAATTGGAGGTAAAGAGGATCTTTTATAAATCTAACATGAACTAAATACTAAGATATTCTTAATTGATTAATTGAATCTATGTTTAGATTAAATTAAAAAGTTAGGAATAATGATTAGTAAGGGTTCTTGCTAGTCCTTGTGCATAGTTAAAAGAACTTAATATTAAAATTGGACAAGGAAGGTTAGTGGATTCAATCAACTAGAACATCCATTTTATCGAATTTAAGTGCATTTATTTAGTTTAATTAGATAGTAAAATCACATTTAATACTTCTTGGTTAATTTGTTATTTACATTAAATTGCTTATGAACTAAATTCAGGCTCCACGTAGAGATCGACCTATATTAGTGCTACTATATTGCATTTAGCTTAGTTTTTTATTTGATTGCCTCGTGACAAGGTTCATCAGATTCATGCATCAGGTTGATGCATGTCTTCATAGTGCTGGGAAACGGGCCGACCCGCCCCAGCCCGCGGGCCAAACGGGCTGCCATTTCCCGTGCCCGCCAGCCCGCCACTTTTTTTTCCTATTTTTAAATTTTATTTTTTATTATTATTTTATTCAAATTTTATTTTAAAAAATAATTCAACAAATTTACATAAAATTTACCAAGTCTATTTGATATTTCGGAAGAAAAATACAATACATTTCTAAAAAATATAATCAACAATGTTTACAATACAAAAACATAATACATAATCAACAATCTCCAAAGTAAGTATGCATTTAAGATGAAATAATAAGGTTTAAAATAATATTTGAAGTTATTGGAACATCATCATCTTCCTATTAAAATATAAAAGGTTTAATTTTTAAAAAAAATTTAAAAAAGGTAAAAAGGCTTAGCCCGTTTTCATACGGGCTGCCAACCCGCCTCAGCCTGCGGGCTGAGCCCGTTTTCCCACCACTACTTCACATGCCACATGCCTTTTTATTTATATAAAGCCTTTTTTATAATTTTATATTCAAATCATGCAAGTTTAATGACATTATTATGTCTCACCCTTAAACTTCCCCCACGCAATCCTTCTCGTCACTCTTTCCCATGTGCCTTTTCTTTCCTCCTTTCTCACGCTATCCTTCTGTAGTGCAGCAGTGGTATGAAAATTCAAAATTGAAAAGACTAATAAGTGACAAGTGACCAAACCATCTCTCATGGCTCCGCGTCTCCTCCTTCTTGCTTTAGCATCATCATTATCTATCCCATTATTCACTCTTTTTTGTAGTCTAAATCACTGCAACCTACACCCCCTTCTCTTCATCCTTCCACGCCCACTCCATCTCCTCACTCCCACTCCTTCTCGTTCAGGACCTCACTCATCGTCATCTTCATCATCCCCACTGACGACCCTCCCTTTAAGCCTCAAACAACCATCTTCCATGGCCTTCCACGTTCTATTCTATCACTCACACCTTCCTTCCTCCCTTCCTCCTGTCTCCCTCTTCGACCACCCCGACGACAACACCAAGATCAAAACAATCATCTTCCTCACTGTTGTCCCTCCTTCCATGACGATAACACCATAACGCCACTCTCTCTATCCATTGTTTCTCTTGCCTTTTTAAAAAAGTTATTGCAGGGTCATGGCGAGTCGGTCTGAGTTGGAATGAGTCGCCATGACCTGGGTTTAACCCCCAACTCGGATTAGATTTCCAACCAAGTCGCCAGTTTCCAGTTTGACTCGGCCGGTCTGGTTCGAGTTCTCGTACACTAGTTATAACACTCTAAAAATAGCCTTAACTTCAAAAATAATCATTAATTGCAGAAAAATCGAAATTGAGTGATTCCATGATAACTAAATAAAACTAAGAGAACAAATAAGTTCTAGACAATTTTAATTCAAATTCGTGCCCAGTTTCAATTTCAAATGTTACTATTCATTTGGTCATTTTCTATTGTTTTAGTATTTTGCCAACTTTGGAAGGACATATCTTTAAGAACAGTTATTGGATTTAGGATGAATTATCACTCATTTTAAAGGGAAAAATCATATATATATATATATATATATGTGTGTGGTGGTAAAATATCATGTTCTAAATCACTTGATTTCTTCAAAATGAATGAATTAACTTTAAGTTTGATTTTATTGACTTTTATCTCCCTTTTTGTTTATACTTGATCCAATTGAAGTGTGGTTTCTTTAACTTGTAATATTAATACCTTTGGAGCATTTTGATCTATTCTAGCATTCTTGAATATAAACCTACCACTACACATGTTGTCATCCATAAACCACACGTAAAACCCTTATGGGTATTTACAAGCTCCAAAATAGTAGGAAATAAATGTTCTTACCAAACCTTCAAGCAGTCATTTTCTTCTTTCTTCTTCTCTTCTTGGATGAGGATGGCCCTAAGGTTTGATTACATTATTGGGTAAGATTATTGAGATTACTGATTACATGATTACATATATATATATATATATAAATTGATACAAATGATTACATATATATATATATTTACATTTCTATAATGCTCTCTCATCACCCTAATAATTAATAACCCAACTTCTCAAATTATTTTTCTTTTTTCTTTTGATCATTAAAATATACATAAAATATTTTACGGTATGAAATGATGCAATTTTGGATTTTTCTACAATTTTTATTAAAAATCAAAACTGTATAAGCATTTTTATTTTAATAATTATTTAAAAATAAAATTGTATCATTTCATACCTATAAGATATCAAAGTATCAACAATTTTATGCGTAAAATCCATTGATAAAAAAGGGGAAAACATTGTGGTGAAGTTGAAGTATTACAAAGCGTCACTATTGCAAGAAAGAAATCTAACGTAGGCAAATTGGGCTTTTAATGTCGGATATTGAAGGGACTTGTATTCGAGTGACTTTGTTTCTATGACCTTTAACATCGGTTAAATGTGTGACATTAAAGGGTACCTTACAACATCGGTTATATAGAAAAATCGACGTTAGATGTAAACGTGAACGATGCGAAATGACATTGTAAATTAACTATTAGGCATCGGTTTTTTTTGGCAAGACATATCAGAAGCCTGTTTGCCTTTTATTTGGCTCCAAATTCACAAATATGATTGAAATACATGCATAGGATAGTTATAGCCTAGTATTACATCACAATAGGTACCATCAGTTTCGTTAACAACGTCAATTACAGAGGAATAAGCCAAATATAACGGAGAAGAACATCTTCCTTGGCTATAGATAACAACAAACTCTTACAACTATAACTCATTATTTAACAATAATCAACCCTTGCTCAATGGTGATAAACGAACCCAACAACCTATAAGAAGGTTACCCAAGTTAACCTCTTTCTATGATTAGGATACATTATACCACACTTTTAAACACATTCTAAGACTCCCTTTATGTATATTTTAGGATAGCCATGATTAATCCAACTAATTAATCCATCCTTCTAACCAGTGGCGGACCTAGGACCCTGACTTAGGGGGTGCAAACTATTTTTTTACAAGATAAGTGAGATTTATTATTAATATATTTTGATAAGAATTTGAGCAAAAATTCAGTGGATTCAAAATTAGCAAACGAATGGGTGCAAAATAAATCACATAGTACTAATATATACCTAATTTTCTGGAAGTCAGGGGGTGCGGCTGCACCCCTCAGCACAAGGTAGGTCCGCCAGTGCTTCTAACAAGCTTAATCATGGAGATCATGTTGAGGTTTCCAGTCAACTAATTATTGGTATTATGATAGGGTAGTTCGCTCAAATTTGGTTGGGGTGTATGTAGAATAATATAATAATAACGATAATGATAGTAATATTTCCATTATCTTTGTACCGTTTGGATTAGGATCTTATCTTTGGCAAAAAAAAGGATTAGGATCTTATCTCTTTATTATTTTATTTTATATATGCGGGCCATACAGGGTAAAGATATGATCATCATATCTTGTATCTCATAAATGATGTAAATGCATATATACACAACTTTACGGTATATAGATAATTAAGCACTTGGGTATGCAGAGACACATGGCCATAAGCAATGTTCTGCAACATTTGCAACTTTGAAATTGCTTCCTTTTCTTTTCAACACGCTAGCCTTTCATATATAGTCATCTTAAGTATTATGATATTTTTTAGATGTCACTTCTTTTTAATCTTAGGAACTACATATCTGTATTTTTTCTTAAAATTTCACTAGTTAGGAGAGAGATAGAGATATACATGCATCTCTTTAGAACCAAACATTGAATTCCACAAAAACTATGTTCGTATCTCTACTTTTGATTTTTTCCAAATTTTGAGTGTTTTGCAGGACAACTAAAGATATGATATTATGTGAAGGTTTGTAAAGAAATCAAGGATCCAAGTGAAGGCATTGAGTTATTATGTTTATATCTTTTAGTATTTTACTTGTAATATAGTTGTGACCTGGTAATCACTCAAACTAAGCATTTGATGAAACCATGCATATCTAAATTCATCAAGTTTGAACCTAGATTTCATGATCTTAATAGTTTAATTAGAAGGGTTTGAAATTGTTTTAGAGGTTTGTTTTTTTAACTTTGACTGTGGTATTCGATTATTAGGCTTAGTATTTGACTACTCATCATATTGTTTTGGAACTTTTTCATATTAGAAAGGATTCAGAGTGAATAATGCAATGACGACAGCTGCTATATTATTGCACTAATAAATATAGTATATATAGTACATGGAGTCCTAACCTTAAGGGAATATTCTTGAGGAATATAATACAAAATGAAGGGGACCACTCAGAATGTAACAAACTACACTAACTAACAGTACTATGCTGATTAATAAACATTAACCATGTTAGTGTTTAATACACATTAATTATGTCCTCTAACATCCCCCCTCAAATGAGAGGTGTGGCACACATCCCGAGTTTATTCCTGAAGTTGATGAATTTGATGTGAGTTAAAGCTTGGTGAAGCAATATGCTGATTGGAGATGAGAAGGAATATATCTAACAGTGATGAGATGATTAAGAACCATGTCACGAATGAAGTTAACATCAATATCAATATGCTTGCTGCGTGTGTGATGTATTGGATTTGCTATTAGTGCATTTGCACTCAAATGTCACACCAAATGGTAGAGGGCTAATTGACCATAAGACCAAGTTCTAATAATAAAGAAGATAACCATTCGAGTTCAACAGCTCCATCATCTAAGGCTCGATATTCAAACTATGTGCTAGATCTGGATACAATTTTTGTTTGCGAACAGAGAACTAAGAAATCAGAGTATTCCCTAAATAGACACATCACCCCTCCATGGATTTTCTATCATCATGATCAGCTGCCCAGTCTGCATCCGTGAATGCTGTCAACTTGAGTCTATGAAAGGGATGGAGATGCAGTCCATAGTGATATGTACCTTTTAGATACCGAAGAACTCTCTTCACTGCTTGAAAATGAATGGTAGTTGGGTTGCTTAAAAACTAACTCAATTTTTCACAGAAAAGGAAATGTCTGGCCCTGTGGTTGTCAAATACTGAAGAGAGCCAACTACACATATGTAAACAGAAGGGTTAGCCATGGGTTCTACATCTATTGAACAAAGAGAACGACCAGTGACAATTGGCGTACGAGCAGGAGCACAATGAAGCATGTTAAATTTACACAGCAGCTCTAAAGTGTATTTCCCTTGATTTAGATAAAAACCAGAAGGATTCCTATGTATCTCAAGCCCAAGGAAGTAACAAACTGGTCCAATATCCTTTAAGGAAAACAATTATTCAGCTTCTATATGAAATTGTGTATATATTTAGGATTATTACCTGTCACCAAGATATCATCCACATAAATCAATATGAATACAGTAAGCTTCCTCGTATGAAGGTAGAACAAAGAGATATCACTCTTTGCATTCTGAAAACCCCACTAGGGGTGAGCAAAAAAACCCAACCCGCCCAGCCCGCCCGTACCCCGGTACCATTTGACCCGTTTAAACCCGCCCATATTAGACCCGTCACGGGCGGGTTCAATATGGGCGGGTATCCCTTTTAACGGGGCGGGGTACGGGTTCACCCACGGGGTGCCCCGTCCCCGCCCGGGTTACTTATTCCCATCAATTAAAAGAAAAAACAGCTCTGGGATAGTGGGACTGGGAGGGACAGAGTGACAAGACGGACCAGAGGCACAGAGTGACAAGACGGAGACTGGATACGGAATGGAGGCACAGATCTATTATTCAATTTGTTGTCATTGTCTCATTTTGTGTTATCATTTAATAAGGTGAAATTGTTACTGTCATTTCATTTTT
>JANTPZ010095499.1:0-13330 GCA_025593235.1 Vachellia pachyceras | reverse complement strand
AAAGAGGAAAGAGAAATAAGGAAAAAAGTATGAAAGAGAAAAAAGTAAGAAAATGAGGAAAACGTAAGAAAGAGAAAACTAGATTTCAAACTGAGGTTTTGTAACCAAAATAACTTTTCAGAAAAAATTTGTACTTGGATAAAATCTAAATTTTAGGGTAAAACTTAAGTTTTAAAACCAAACCTAAATTTTAAAAAGAGGAGGAGTCAAACAAACCGAGGTACAGGCATCTTAATATGGCTCAGACATACCAATGTGGAGCTTTTAATTATCCACAACGATAAAAGGTAAAAGTAAAAAAAAAAGGATAAAGCAACAAATTGATAAGTATTTTTATTAAAGAATGCATTGAGTAAATACAAAAAAAAAACAACGTTTAGAATCGGCTCTTACAAAAAGATCGATTCTCATCTTCTGCTTCTTCTTCTTCTTCTTTTTTTTTTTTTTTTTTTGAGTGGAGATCAATTCTCATCTTTCTCAGTGTCCAGGATCGAATCTGTGACCATGTGGGAGACATTCAGTCTCATCACCAACATGGCACTTGATCCATTGACAGATCAATTCTCATCTCTTGTAAAAGGCTAAGCCCACCGCAATTATAATATTACCTTCAATATTTCATGGGGTCCTCGCCGTCACCCTCGTTGAAGAGTATATTAAGATGTTTATTAGATCTGCAGCAGTAGAGGAAGAGGCCATCTTCTTTTTTCTGGTGACGATGTCAAGGTATAAAAGGTTCCATTTCATGTTCTGAAATCTCTCTTTATACATACATATTATTGCAATAATTGATATTTAAAATTTATCCTCATTTTAATTTTGGTCTATATAGCTTCAAAAAATTGACTTTTGTTCTTCAAAGAGTAAACTCGTTTATATATTTATTAAAAAAAATCAACTTTGGTTCCTCAAAAGGTAAACTTGTTTGTGTAAATGTTTGAGAAGTAATTTAGATGAAAAATGATTTAAAATGATATGAATATAATTAAATAATACATATATATTATTTTCTATATTGTGATAAATTTAGAGAAAAATGAAATAAATGAAAATATTTATGAATTAGATATCAGTCTCTTTGGAGATTAATGTTTCTCATGTCCTCCAATCTCTTCTCAAATTATCAAACCTATTTTTTATTTACTTTTGTCATATGATTTCCCCATTTTTTCATTCAACGCAGTGAGAATGTTCTCCTATTCTTATTTTGTAAAGGCCGATTCTAAATGTTGTTTTTTTGTGTATATTTACTTAATTCATTCTTAAATAAAAAATCTTATCACATACGGACCGACGGAGCCTTTAATGGACATTTACCACATAAGATGCAATCAACGTCAGCATCCATACCATCACGAATGAGTTAGTGTTTGAAAAATAGTTCTCCACTCAAATGACATGTAGGTTTCATTTGAATGAGTATTAAATTTTTTAATATATATCTTAAAGGTTCATTCGAAAAATGAAATCCTCATTCGAATGAGACACATGTACATTCGAATGAGCATATAAAAATTAAAATATTCATCTCGAGTGCTTATTCAAATATCTAGAAGATGAGAGTTTCATTTGAATAAGACACATGTACATTCAAATGGACATTTTCAATATTCATCTCAAGAGCTTATTCGAATATGTAAGAGATGAGAGCTTCATTCGAATGAGACACGGTTCATTCGAATTTCATATTACATGGTAAATGTCCATTGAAGGGTCTATCAGTCTAGGTGATAAATGATATGTTTTGTCAACTTCTAAAAAAATATGATCCCAAAAAAAATCTGAATATTCAGTGTTCCTTAGTAAATACTTTTAGAGCAAAAGTGGCCATTTACCCTAAAATAAATAGTAATTGTAAGATGGCCCATCTACATCTTAGCTAAATGCCATCCGGGCTACAAGTTTTTAATTGGTTTTTCCTCCTTTTTTTATCTTACATCTTATGATTGTTAAAACTTTACAATCACACTTCTTCAATTTTTTTTTTTAAATTCAACGCCTTAGGGAAATGAAGATCATATTCATTTTAATTTCAACATAAGATCAATGATTAATTTTTTTATACTTCTTGATGATGAGATGACAAATGAAAATAGTCAGATAAATATATTTCGTAAAAACAAATACAGATCACATAAGAGTTATGTAACTCTTCATAAATCATTCAGGAGAGATAAAACATTCAAATTATTGGCTGAATAGTAACGCAAACATATACGAGGTAAATATGATCCCAAAAAAATTCTGAATATTCAGTGTTCCCATCTGTTTGGGAAAGCGGTGGAGAAGTGATTTTACCATTTACGAGGTAAATGTGTGAAGGAAACTATCTCGTTTTGCAAAAAACACTGTTGAACGTGTTTTTGGGGTGTTCAAAAGCTTTGTCAAACACCCCGTTGAAACCAAACGCCAGCACCTACAGTTTGGGACTTCAATGTAGTAATTTAGCGCCATTGTTGTTGCTTTGAAGGTGCTCGTCCTTTTCTTGGTTGGTCATGAAGGAAGTGATCGGAAAAGACTTGCCGATTCCCATCAGAGTCTTGAACACAATCTTATTCGGATTCGTGTCGTCGATGCTCATGTCACTGATCGGAACCCACATCAGATCTGCTTGCTCTTAATCCCAGTCATCTTCTTCATCTTCCCTTTCTCCACGTACGACGTCACCTCCGGCCCGTAGCTCACCGTCGTGTTCGTCTCCTCGGACCAGTGCTCGTACGGAGCCTTCTGCTTCATCCACATGAACCCAGTCTCTCTAACCCTACCACACTCCACCAGGTCCTTCAATGGAAGCACCCCTCGCGGAAACCCTAACTCCTCCAGAAGCTCTATGGAGTGACGATAGCAATCTTCTGAACCATACACGATCTCTGCTCCTGATCTGTTGTTCGCCATTTTTGGTGTGTGATATTGGTTATTACTGATTAAGATTTGAAGGCCTCTTATGTGTGGTGTTATATATGTGCGTGTGTGAAGGTTGAAAAAAACGGATCAGACCGGGTAAAAGGTGATTCAAGGGGTTGTGCGTTAAGTGGGAGTTAACCCAAAGTCAAACCGGCTGATTTAAAATAATATAATCAGTAGATTATATTTTATTTTATAAAAAATATTAGCTAAACCTATAATATTATTTTATTTTACACATATTTTTTTATAGCTTAATTAAATATTAATGTTAAAAACAATTGGAATAAAATGAATTAATTTTATCTTATTTCCTCGTGACTACATTTTTTTTAATAAAAGATAGATAGTTAAATACTAGTTTTATTATCATATTTTTTAAATTAATGAATGACATTTTACCGCTATGATTCCATTTTTCAATATTTCTACATTTCAAGTTTTTTAAAAAAGACCGGATCAAGGACCAATTCATCAGTTTCAGGTCTGAAGTGGCTAATCCGATCTGATTTTTTACTCCTTCATATTTATATATGTATATATATAATTATGATGAGGAAGAAGAGAACAAGAGGGAGGTAGTAGGATGGAGGTTGAGCTAATTAATTGGCCTAACCTATCGTCCAATGGTTCACCCAACTGCTCCTACACGTACGTACCAACAGCATTATGTGTGCTTAATTTGGAATTAATTTGAGTAATTGTGAGCCTTTGGATTCCATGATGATGATGATGACAAAAAGTCTAATGTTTGGTATACAATACTATGTACCAGGAAGCTAATTGTTGTGTACCAAAAAAAAAAAGGAAGCTAATTGAGTAATTGTTAACGCTACAATTGAGTCGGACAAGAAAAAATCAACTGCCCGGTGGTTGAAAAAAGAAAATCACAGTATGTTTTAGGTGTAATCATGATGCACATTCACCGTTAATCAAGGTACTGTTATGTATTAAATATGAGTACCGCTCTCAGTAAACCTCAATTTATTACATTGCAAGAAGTTAACTCCTTCTATTAGATCCAACCCTAATTAGTAACCAGTTGATATTTTTAATTTTTATTACCAGTCTCCGAAGTTTCGCCCCGATTAATCCGTACCCGACCCACGTCGCGCACATGGAAATAGTGGGTGAGTCTCCCAACGGTAGCTACTACATACACAAGGACTCGAGCTCGAGACCTTGCTAAATTTAAAAAACGGCTTACCATTTGATCCAACCAACCGTTGGTGATATTTTTAATTTTTAAGCATAGGATTTGTTTTGAGCTTACAAAGTTTTTAAATATGAAAGTCCAAATAATTGTTTTGGAACAATGTAGGTTACGATTCGGAATAGTTTGGTTCAAGCCATATTTTGGTTTGGGCTAATGGCTCAATAGGTTTAAATTTCGGCCTGTTGTTTGGCAACCATATTGGATTGTCTTTTTCTGTGAGACTTGAGAGTAGTTATCAGACAATCGTTTCATAATAAAGTCAAATGAAATTTCAAAAAAAAAAAATTAGTAGGATTTTTTGAACTTGTTACCTGAACACCACCTCATCTTCCTTTTTGAAAATTTACCATAACATCTCACGTTAATGAATAAAAAATCTCAAATATTAGGAAAATTATCATAAAATCTTAACAGTAGCTGATTCAACTGTCATTAACAATCTCATCAACCGTTGATAGCAACTGGACCAACTACTGTAGGGTCTCATAATAATTTTACCTATCTTTAAGATCTTTTGTTTATTAATTGGATTATTTGAAAACTCATCGTAAATTTCCTTTTTTTTTACTCCTATGTATTGATATTGATTCAAGAGAAAAAAAAGAATAAAACCGATTGCATTTTTTGGCATTAGAATATTTCGTAATTTTTTCTTAAATGTCGGCACACTTCATAGCTCATCACATAATTACACAGGATTTATTTTTGTAATTTTAAATAACAATCATGCCCTTTCTTTTTGTAAAAGTCTAAAAAAGAAAAAGGACTTGAGCGTAAATTTTTTTGGTGATGGGGCATGCTCTTGCAAATTGCCAAACTGTACGATCTGGAAGGCATAATTTGGAAGCACCTAAAGCAATAATAGACTTGTGGAAAAGATAAAAAACCAAACAAGATAATCTCCTCCACATATTTACTTTGATTTACATAAAAAAAACTTCTCCACCACATTCCAATGGCATAACAAGGGGGAATAGTAGCAACAAAATCTTTATGAGATAGAAAATAGTACACCATATATATATATATATATGTATATATAAATGTTTGTCTCTCTAATGCATTAACCTATGCATTCATATAGCAAAGGAATCACAACCATTAGGCACACTATTTTGTATCATGAACTAACAAGTTAAAAAGAGAAAAAAAAAATTACCATGTGGTAAGAAAAAAACGAAGATAAAAATATGGCCCAATTAAAAAAAAAAACCAACACACATGAAATGAGGAGGGGGGAGTATTACTTCATACTATGCTCTGTTATGTTGAGGCAGGGAGAAGCAACGTCGTTTAGAGATGAGGGGCCGGGGCGGGCTTGTGGGGCGGCAGGCCTGAGGGCTGGCACTGGTAGCACTTGGCGAAGAGGCCGAAAGTGTCGATTTGCCTGACGAAATTGGTCATGCTGGCCCATCCCCCGAACCCGAATCCAACCACGAAAATCCAAACCACAATGAAGGCATTGAACACGTACATCGCTGCCCAGCTTGGCATGAAGACCGGAGGCTTCTCTGCAGCATTCTGCACACAACCAAACCACACAAGTTTATACATAACTTATGTACATGTGTGTGCATATACTGGGTTTGTTTGTGACAACGTTTGGAAAAATCAAACGCACGTTCAACAGTGTTTTTCCGTACAACGAGATAATCTCCTTCATATATTTACCTCGATTTATGTAAAAGTACTTCTCTACCGTATTCCAAAACGGACCCACTATAACATAATCACACACAGATGTATATACACACACACACAAAAGAGTCAAAGCATTGTTTCTGCTTGAGTGAATTATTTGGAGTGATCAGATATGAGTCAAGACAGGAGGCAGGGTCCAATAATTGAACAGCTGCAAATAACTAAACGAAAACGACGTCCCACCGGTCTCATCTCTTCTCCTAATCACGGAATATGAAATGGCAACTATACCCTCGGCTCGTCCCCAGAATCTCCAGGGGTTCCAGCCACCTAATGTTGACCCTCTTGCTCATGCACTTTGGAATCTCTCACACAGCTCTTCTTTTTTTCCCTTATCGTTAGATTTTAAATAAAATCAGTAACATTTGTTATTACGATGAAATGTTGCAGTTTTAGTATATATTTATTTTAAAAAACTGTAAAAGAAAAAAGAAATTTACCATCAGGTCCCAAATAACCCAATTAATGAACAAAATGTTCAAAAGATTGGTAAAATTATCATTAAATCTCAACATTAGCGGATCCAGTTATTATTGACAGCTGGTAACACCAGCTACTGTTGGGACCTGATGGTAATTTTAACAATCTTTAGGACATTTTGTTAATTAATTCCTCTGTTTTGAATGCAATGGTAAATTTTCTAAAAATAAATAAAAAGATGCACCATCTCATGGTCACTGTAAAATATCAAAATATCTCTGATGTGATGTAAAATATATAGTGATCAGGGAGGGGGGAACATTTGAATGGTTCAAACGTTCAAGGAACGTGAGAGAGAAGCGCATCAAAGAGCCAAGCCTGAGAATGCAGACATTTGAAGATAAGGAATAACTGAAGCAAAAGTGATATATATATATATATATATGAATATCACACGCACGCACGCATATATGAAGAATATATGTATACCTGTCGGGCGGAGGGCTTTCTGTAGGTGAGCATATGGGCGAGGGCGGGGATGATGTAGACGGTGAAGCTGACGAGGAGGGCTCCGACGGCGGAGTTGATGGGGCCGAAGAAAGGGAAGATGATGGCCAAGAACCAGATGGGGATGACGACGGGCAATCTGGCCAGAGCTCTGAGGCAGATGCTTCTCGTGTCGTGCATGCCGATCACCTTCTCCCACACGAAGTACAGCGGCGTGCAGGCGAACCCGAATGTTATGAACTGGTGGATCAGCATGAGGATCACGGCGGCGTCCCGGAACCCCGTCTTCGGCATCAGAGAGAAGGCGTTCGAGTGGGTCAGCAGCTGGTCGCCGAACGCCCAGTACACCGCCGACGCCGACGGAAGAGTCAGCGTGAACACGTACAGTGTCGCCAGCAAATATATGTACTTAAACTTCTGTGGCTTCCACATGGCATGCATTATCTCCCTGCAAAAAGATAATCTCCATCATCATCATCATCATCATCATCATCATCATCATCATCATCATCATCCACTCGCTCGCTTCCCAACTCATTCAATGTATAAGCCCAACATGACACCAATTCATTCATTTGTTTATTCACTCACTGGGTCACTGTATTTTTTTTTTTGCTACTAAAATAACACGTTCAATTCCTGATGTTCTGCTATATACCAATTGCCACATGAAAGAGATACAACGGATAGGCCAAAATATCAAAACATGTTATGTTTGCTGTCTCTAATGGCCTGCAAATACGTTGTTCAAACAAAATTCTTTGAAATTACACGAGTTAATAGAACAGATATTTGCATCACTAAATTCATCATTATTCTTAAGACAAATTCAAAAAACAATTGAGCAAATATGAACTTGTCATTTCACATATATGTATATATATTATTCAATTTTTAGGCGATTTTTTTTTGTGAATTGTATTCCTTTTTTCAAGACCTTATAATGATTTCTTTCCTTTTTTTTATTGTCACAGATTCTCAAGATAACCTGTTATCAATTCATCAAAGATGCATGTGCAAAGTAATTGCTTGGAAAGAGGTGAATTTTTTCACATCATTAATTAGCCATGGTAAATAAAAAAGCTGGTTAATTTAATGTTTCAACCACACGATGGGGTGAAAGGTGAAAAAGAAAAATATTGTGGTAAATAAAGTGCCCGGAATGCGGTAAATTTGGAGGAGATTATTCCGTTTTACAGAAAAACACATACATTAAAACATTATTCCAAACAATACAAAAGGTCCGTTTGGATAGCCCGTTGGGAAAACGGACATAGATTTCGAGGTAGTTTATATGAGAGGAATTTTATCTCGATAAACGTATCCGTTCGTGAAAATGGCTTACCAAACAGAGCCAAAATGAGGTGGGTATGAATGAGAACTTTTAAATGGGAAAGCAATCTATAGGCAGAGAAAAGTGAAATGAATGAATGATGTTGTCTCTGTGGGACTGGTCATCCTAGATGACAGGCAAAAGCTGCAAAGAGAAACCGTGTAGAAACACACGGAACTATTTTTTTTTTTTTTGATTGGGGGGATTAAATCGGCAGGCCCAAAAAAGTCAATAAGCGAGTTGGATCAATCAGTTTCAACTTACACAGTGACGGCGTGCCCACCAAACGTGTACAGAATATTAGTCGCTCCGGTGAAGTACAGCACCAGCTTCGTCGGACCGGAGTGAGTCACGCCCTCCGCCTGCAACCACCACCATATCAGATCTTATTCAAATTCTTGGCTATATGTATTCATGTCAAGATCAATAGTAATCAACAAAGAACAGACCTGGCCATGAACAAGAGCCGCTATGGTCATATACCAAGCCGTGTAAGTGGTCATTCCAAGTCCCAGAAATGACCAGATTCTATAGTTGTGAAACGAAGGTATGAACACTGTCGTCGCACAGCAAGCTCCAAATATGTATGTCCAAGTTCTTTTGTCCAATTTGTCGTTTATATAGTATATGTTACTGCCAAACAACAAATCTCAAAAGCATCAGATTTTGTTTTGCAATTGCAACACCATATGAATATATATATAGATTTGGCTACCCCTTTTCTTCATCAGATCGGAAATAATGGAGGGAGAAAAGGCCTTACCTTGCACAAGCTATAAGCTGAATCACAGATCCGAAGAGGAGGAAAGTACAGTTGAAGGCCAGCCCCACTGCTTTCCAATGCGGACCCAGCAATCCATCGAGCACTTCGAACCACTGATAATTAACCCACCCAGAAGGAATATAACAACAAAAAGGTGTGATTTTTTTCCTTCTTCCTTATCTTTTTCAAGACTTGTTAGGGATTGGAATGTAATCTTTCAAAGATTTTAATTTACCTGAATGACATGGTTTTTGAAGCTAACATTTTCCTTTTCTTTTCTGGTACGGTATTCCACATAGAGGACACTGATAAGATAAGCCGTCCAGCTTCCCATTATGCCGTAGAACACTTGTAGCAATATGCCTGAGAGCATACCCAGTTGGGAAAACGAATAGGGAAGCGTCAAGAGAACTTGAGCTACCTGTAAGAAAAACGGCAAGGTTCGGTTTTATGCTTTAATTTTGACAAGAAGAAGAGATGAAGTGAGTTTTTTTTTGGGAAAGTTATATATATATATAAGTAAGTTTTTGTACTTGATTTGAAGCACAGCTGAACCAGGCGTCCCAAACTGAGCCGCCATGCCAGAGGAAGCTCTTGAGGGTGAACATGGAGTTATCTTGTTCCTTATCTTCTTCCCTAACGATGCCTCCATCGTTCTCTGTTTCTGTGAAGTTGGTGACTATGGCTTCCTCTGCCTGCTTCTGAGGCAACATTGTCTAAGAAATACGAGAAAGGCAGTGTCCAAATCTTCTGGTGGATCTGAAATTTATATATATATATATTTTGTTTATGCATAAACGACAGTAAATGAGACAAAAAACGAGATGATCAAACGCAACCCCAGAAAACGAAAGCTGATATATATAAAAGACCGCACACCCAGATCCAGATAACTGCAAATTCCTCCCTCACACACACAAATCCAAAAGGAAGTGGGGAAGAGAGAAGAGAATAAAAAGTGGGGGATGTATTGGAGTTTCTGCAGATGAAGCAGGAAAATTCAAACACAAAACGCTAATCGCTTTCTACTAACCTTGGTCAAAATGTCTCTTTCTCCTAAAGCTTGAAGAAGGAGAAAGCCCAGATCTATCTTCGAAAACAGAATGGCCCTTTGCTTTCAAAACAATGCTTTGTTCTTTTACCTTCCTTCTCCTCTTGCTTCGGTTAGTTAAGTGCTCTGACACAGCAGTGATACTTCAGAATTCACCACTCATAATAGATTTTCAGATTCGCAATAGTAAAAAAACCACCGCTTTAATGCGCCAGTAATTGACTTGGCGCAGAAAAGAGAAGTACTACCACAACCCCAAAGACGGCGAGTAGACGGGAAATCAGGGAAATATCAGAAATTGCAGAGTGACCAGAAAGGAGCCTCTTTTCCTCGAAACAGTTAAAGAAGATATCAAGAGCAAGGGATGGGGCTGTGTATTTAAGATGGTAAATATAATAAATATATATAGTGAGAGAGAATAGAGTATGGCTAAAAGCAAGACCAGAGAGGGAGGGAAGTAAGGAGCTAGCTAAGCAAGTGAATGCACTATGCAGTGCTTTCCTCTTTCTCTATAACTGGAGGAAGAGTGGGAGGGAGATGAAAAATGAATAGACAATAGAGTTTCAGTGTATTCAAATTCGGAATCGATTCTTTGAGGGTCTCTAGTTTGTTGGTGACAGAGTTTGAGATGGAGACCGAAGCGAGTGAACGAGCGAGACGTTGTTCTGATCAGTATCAAGTGAACCCAATGGGAGCCCCTTCCTTTATAAGCCCACAAAAGTCGCTTCAACGGCTCAGATTCTCCGCTCATTCCCCTCTTATTCCAATTACAAAAATCAGTTCCATTACTCTTAGAGCTTTCATGGTTTTGCCCTTTTGGAGGACATGCTTACTCTCCTTCTCCTGCATGTAATCATGATTGAGGTCCTCTCATTTTTATTAGATTGGAATCTCATTTTAACTAAGAATTATTGTGTGTGTTTGGGAACTCGGTTGGGAAAAAGAATTTACGGCTTTCAAGGTGATTTTATAGATTTCGAGATAATTTTACAGATTTTGATATGGTTTTTATGGATTTCGAGATGGTTTTTATAGATTTCAAGATTATTTTGTCTTGACTTACGTTTACAATTGAAAAAAATAAATTCCCAAACGAACACGTTATTGTGGTTCGAGAGAATCCAACTATGGGCAAACCGGTAAAATGGAGCTTTTCTTACTTTTTAGCACGAGTCTTTGATCTTAAAAATATTAATTTTAAGAATAAGTCACATAGATACATTTTCTAACGGATATTTAAAATTTGGTTCAAAATAGTAGGAGAATCTAACTTTTTCTAATAGATGTAACTCTAACGCCCTGTTTGGTAGAGTGGAACCGGAGCCCTGGAAGTGGAAATGTGGATGGAACTGACGAAATTGCTTGTTTGGTATCCAGGAACCGGACTCCATGGAACTGCCGGTTCCATCAAATATGGGAACTGGCAGTTCCCACTTAAGCCCTGAGAATTGGGTTCCAGTTCCCTGAAACCCATTCTTGGACCATTTTACCCCAACTGCTACTGAAGGACGTCTCCGTCGATGAAGGCGTCCGTCTTCGTCTCCGTTGATGACCAAGCTCCTACAACGGCACTGTTCTTCTCCGTCTTCGTCGATGAAGGCGTCTCTGTTGAAGGCGACGACGAGGATGAAGGAGATCTATCGGCACTGTTCTTCTCCGTCTCCATCGATGAAGGCGTCTCTGTTGAAGGCGACGACGAGGACGAAGGAGATCTATCGGCACTGTTCTTCTCCGTCTCCATCGATGAAGGCGTCTCTGTTGAAGGCGACGACGAGGACGAAGGAGATCTGATGGCACTGTTCTTCTCCATTGCTTCTTGATGGCGACCGGCGAGGACGAAGGAGGTCTCCAGCTCTATCGAGGGTGAGGGTGAGGAGGACGAAACAGATCTGTCGAAGGCGTCCCGCTGACCAAAGCTCCTGTGACGATGGCTGCATTGTTCTTCTCCATACAAAGAGGACGAAGGATGACGGAATTGTACAAAGGAGGATGAAGGACGTCGGAGATGGATGAAGGATGAAGGAGGACGGCACTATTCTCCGTCTCTGTCGATGGATTTTTCTGAGCAAAGGGCATTTTGGTAGTTTCACAGTAGGTACACATATTTTATATCTCACTTCTTCCATCCTATCAAACAGGTTTTAAAACTCACTTCCAATTCCAGTTCCACTTCTACCTCCATTTCCACTTCCAATTCCATCAAAATCACTTCCGTGTACCAAACGGGGCATAATAGATAAAGTCTTCAAACTCCTGAGTTTGGATAACCCAATCCTATTATAAGTTAATCACTCCAACCATCTCACCGGAACCAAAAGATGGTTAGATCCATTCTTTGAAAATGAATTTTTTTTTGAATTTATCATTATCTAAAATCGGGAAAAAATTTAAAGCTGTATCAAATTTTAAATAGACCCGATTTTAAAAAGCAAACTAATTAACACTTGCTAACATGTAATAAATACCCATACTCCTCCTTGACTTATTTCTTCTACTTTTCTTATGGGTTTGTTTAGAAAAACAACAAAATTATAATGCTTCGTGTGAGAAAGATCAATATTCTTACCGTTTAAATAAAAGTATTAATATAATGAGAACTTATAATCTAAGACGAATCAGGATGAAAAGGCACACTTGCAAAGTTTTGTTTGTTGTTTATGGATTATATATATAGGTGACATTTATAGCTAGGCTAATAAAATTAAGTCAAAGATTACCAAAATGATAGGGTATCCGTTTGAAAACACGATAGAGAAGTGTTCTTACACAAACTGAGGTAAATATGTGAATGAAGTTGTCTCATTTTATAAAAAAAACACTATTAAAAAATGCATTTAACTTTTTCAAACTGTCCGTGAAATAAATCCAAAATGAAGTTATGCTATCTATTGTGTGTGGCTTCTCGGACAGCCAAGAGAGTTAATTGGGCATTTGACCAATATTGTTTAGCTTTAAAGTTAAGTAAATGTTTTTTTTTGGAGTTTTAAATTATTTAGTAATAATAATATAAAAAGAATACAGTTGACGTTTCTTTAATTTGTACAGAAGATAAGAAAGTTAGAAGATGTTTCCCTGTGGTCCAACTGTATTATATGATTGCCTAAGCTTGAGATGAGCACTAATAAACAAGGTTTAGTAGATCAAAATCCTAGTTCATGGATTGAAATTCCCAATTAATTCTTTCGTTAATGTAAAGAAATTGCTTTAATTAACGTTTGGGGGTCAATTAATTAATTTGGCTAATCCAGGGCTTTAAAGTTGTCTCAAGTCTGATCAACCGCCCTGATGTCCCCTCAATCAATCCCAATTGGATGAGACATGATGCGAGTCTCCATACAGTGAACGTGTACCACACGCTCCAACTCAAAGAACGAAATGGGATGAGTTGGCGGCGACTGTGAACACGCTCGCGTGTGTGTAAGAAAACAATGCCAA
>JANTPZ010095497.1:0-11520 GCA_025593235.1 Vachellia pachyceras | reverse complement strand
TCATCCTGGATTTCAAAAGGGATCGAAGCCTCTTCTAGCACTAGATAACCCTTTTCCCATGGAGCTTCCGGAAAACCTTTTTGGGGAAAGGTGGGCATTTGTCCAATTGCCTTACTCAGGTACAGAAGCAGAAGCTGTATACTGGTTTTTCATCTCCATCCGCTATCAAACTCCATACTTCTAGGACAGTAGTTTAAATTTGACGCATAGCTAGCTTCATACTTAGTTCAACATGTTTGAATACTTGAATTACTTCCAAGACTGCTGCCCTCTAACTTACATTGACTTATTTTTAAGTTGTCCGAGAGGAGTTATCATCCTTAGAGGAAAATTTTGTATTCGGAGCTGGGCTGGATCTGGATTTATTGGGCATTGAAATTGATGACAAGACATTGATTCCAGGATTGGCTGTTGCAACTTCTCGTGCTAAGCCATTGGCAGGTACCGTACAAATGTCTTTCTGTATATTTGATTTGAGTTTGTTGATGACTTGACGTTCTTCTTCTTTAATACTATGGGTCCATTTCTGCCAACTGACATATAAGAATTAAGAACAAATTTCTGGCAAAGAAATTAATTGGATGAAACTATGGCATTGATCAACTCTGTTATTTCAACGGTTCAACCGTAGAATGGTCACTTGAATGCTCACCATTTTAGAACATTATATTTCACTTTTGATATATTTGAAGGGCCACTTTACCTATAAAGAGTTCGATTATAATCTCTAACTTGTCTATCAACACAAACGTTCGTTGTTCCTAAAATGTTGAAAAAGCACCGGCCACCATAGCTAGTTGATTGAAACTTAATTGTTATTGAAATAGGCAAGGATCAAATTGACCATTAAGTAAAAGCCTGTGAATAGTTTTATTATAATTTCTAGGTGCAAAATTGGATAGCTGCCTCAAACTTGTTGAATTGCGATATGACAGACTTATGCATGACTATTCTCTTTTATAGTCCAAGGATAGCTGATCACTATAAAACTTGTTGTCTGTTTGGTACGCTAATGGAAATAAAATCCATTTCTCATGTAAAATAAATGAAATCTGCTGCATCTATTATGTCTTTGTTATTATTATTTGCTAGTGTCTACCCTTCATTATTACTATTTACTAATGTGCACAATTGATATTTTTAACCCATTCTTGGCTCTTGTCTGCTTTCCATACCTGTTTTGTGTATCAAGCAACCGATTAGAGTATGTTTAATTTCACGTTCGAAAGAGCTAAAACACCATCAAAACCATGGTTTTTAACAGTTTTCAACATAAAACCAAGCACACACTTAACGTTACAGGTTTTTCTTACATGTGATATAGGAGGGCTTGCGCAATCTTAATTTTGGAAAGCTTGTATTTTCTTCTTGCTTTGTCTCGTTGCTGGTATTTCTTAATCCTTACACAATTGTTACAATTTTTTTTTTTAAAAAATCATCTATCTATACTGCCACAGGTTGGATGAATGGTCTGGAAGTGACTTTGATCGAAGCAGACACTGCCCGTGCCTGTCTGATTCTGTCTGTCGGAATTTCTACTCGGTACATATATGCCACATATAAGAAAAATCCAGTGACAACTAGTGAAGCCGAAGCTTGGGAAGCAGCCAAGAAATCTTGTGGAGGCTTGCACTTTCTTGCCATCCAAGAAGACTTGGACTCAGAAGATTGTGTGGGTTTCTGGCTTTTACTAGACCTTCCACCTCCACCTGTATAATCATGCTTGAAGAATCACTGGACAAAAATATGATCACGACATTATTGTTTATTAGATCCCAGAGGTATAGGAGTTTAATCCCAAATACTGCATTATATGATCTAGATATATCTTTTTACAGCACTGTCTTTCTCCATTTTCCACTAGAGTTTACTGTGGAATATATCTTGGGAGTATCATACTGAGTAGGAGGGTCAACTTGGATTTGCATTTCTACTAATTGGGGAAGGACTTCGGTTCTTGTTGATACTGCAAAAGAAAAGGGGAGGTGAAGATAATATCAAATAATATAATATAAATTAGAGAAAATTATTATAAAGTTCAAGGGAAGAATATGAAATAGGGGGAGCAACGGGCGGGCGGGGCTGCCCCGTGTCCCGCCCGTGAGGAGTTCCACGGGTACGGGTACCCGTGGTCGAACCCGTTTTAACCCGTACCCACGGGTACGGGTTAAAACGAGTGGGTGGCACGGGTAACGGGTTACCCGTACCAACCCATTGCAGCACAGCCATGTCGTTACTTCTTCTTCCTATGATCACATCCTCATTTCTCGACATCAACATTCTTAATTCCTACAATTAGCCCATCCAATCCCTAACGCAGCACAAACCCTTCTCCCTATTGAACTCAAACTACTCAAATCAGAGAGTGAAATCCACAGAAGAGGAAGAAGTAGCAAAGCATGGAGAGGAAGGCTAGAGAATCCAATACCGTCAACAAGCTCCAATCCTGACCTTGATCGAAGTTGCAACCCAGACCTGTGACCTGCGATTGAAGTTGCGACGGTGAATCTACAACTTGCAACGGCACTCCGGTGGACGAAGTGAGCAGCTTGAAGAAAGCGTGGAGGGCTTTGAGTAGCTTGAAGAAGATACTCCTTTCCCTGTTTGCGAGAAGCCCTCGGAGACAGAGTCACGGCAGTGGGGACAACAATATGCTTCCTTTACGATATGCTTCTTCCATGGCAGCTGCGAATTTTCTTTCATCGAAACCCCTCATGATGGCGAGGGGAAAACGCCTCTTGAACAATTTTCTTTCCCTGACAGATTCTCGACCTCGGAAATGACAGATTCGAGTTCGACGCCGGAGAGCTGTTGTCGTCGCCAGAATGCAACCTCGGAGGCGGCTTCAACGGCCAGATTTTGCCATCGTCGAAGAGCTCGTCTGCAATCAAAGGAGTTATGTCCATGTGGCCACTGAAATTGAACTCAGTCTTCGTTCCATCACATCGTTGTTATCCTGATGGGCGCTGTTGGTGGGTTTGGATCTAGATTGCCTCATATGGTCATGTGTGAATTTTTTGGCTTTGGATCTGGGCTCTGATAGATTCTGGGCTTTTGTTAATTTTTTTATTTAAGTAAACGGGCGGGGATGGGATACCCCGTGGGTGAGCCGTACCCCGCCCCGTGAAATGGTAACCCCGTCCGTTTTGGATCTGCCCGTCACGGGTTCAAAACGGACGGGGTTAAACGGGTATTTTACACCGGGTTCCGGGCGGGGCGGGTTTTTTGCTCACCCCTAAATATGATTACAAAAAATCACATTTCAAGTGAGTAGCATACAATAAAAAGTAAAAAGTTTTCTATGAATATGAGTATAAAATAATATAAATTAGATAAAATATTATAATGTCTCATTGAAAGAATATGATTATAAAAAATATATCATTTCAAGAACTGCATACAATAACAAGTAAAAAGTTTTAGTCTTGACAACAAGTTTATAATACTTATTTGTTGTAAAAAAATTTGGTGATTATATTTTTTTTAAGATATGATTGTGATTTCTTTTATAAAAATATAAATCATAAGTGGCTGTATTCTTCAGACTTCCCATATGATGTTTATGGAGTGTACTTGTCTTCTACGATGCTGATTAGGTTTTTATCATCCTTATTTTTTTTGTAAAAAAATAATAATATCATGGTTAAATTATATTTCCGTCGTTTTTTAGGATATATTATGTTTACATAGTTTCTTTTTTATTCATTTTTTTAAATTATCACCTTTTTGTGAGAATGGCAACCACGTGGAGGAAAATATGTCAAACAAAGCTTTATTTCATCAAGAAAAAAATATGTCAAACAAATTACATACTGGGCTTATTTAGGAACGCGGTAGAGAAATACTTTTACGTAAGTTAAGGTAAATATGTGGAGAAGATTATCTCGTTTTATGGAAAAACTCGATTGAATGTGCGTTTAGCTTTTGAAAACGTTATTCCAAACAAGCACACTGAGTCCCGAACAAAACCTTTTTGAAGACTCACCTCATGAATGATTTTGTTATTTTTTTTATAAAAGGAAAACTTTATTTAATTTATTTATTTGGTTTTTGCTAGGTGTATATATTCTCGATAATTCTGTTTGAAATATTATCCAGTGCTAAATGTAGACAATTTTCTAAGTAAAGATTGAAATTTTAATTCACCACGTTACGAGGAACGAATCCTTCTACTAAACATAATATCATTGGTAGGATATTTGTTTTACTAAAACAAAGCGCTGGCCTATTATATGATTGTGTAACCATTACAGAGCATGAGCTTAATGCAAAAGGAATGACATTGACACCCTAATCCAACTAAAACAAACAGCTTAGAAATAAGCTGATCCAAATAAACAACTCAAACAAGAGTAGAGATCAATCATGAGACAGAGCATCATTGTTTTACACCATAAAGCATTTAAAATTCTCAATAACTAGCAAGTTGAGTTGAGTAGAATAAGCTAAACCTTTATAACATAGTAAATCAGGTTCAAATCTTCATTAAAAGAAGTATCCACAGTGCATCGAATATGATTACATCCTACAGGAGGATATTTGTGTTTAATAAGATGGTATTGGTATACATTTAGTCTTCAAAAATGATTTTAGGAGTTTAACAAACATCCTCTAAGCCTAAGAGCTATGCAGTCACAACCATGAGGCCAAAATATTTGAAAAGTTTTTTGTCTAGACTTTTGACTTGTATTCTCTTTGCTTATGTGTTTTATTAGGGAGGGACATAGGGTAAACCTTGTGGACCTAGTCACTTTAATCTTGTAACCGGTTAGGGTGAAGAGCTCATCCAATCAATTAGATATAGAACTTTCATATTTGATTTGAACGATCCGTATCTAATTTTTATTTTTACAAAAAATTATTTTAATCGATATAAAATTTAAATTTAAATTAATCTTTTAACTATCATATTTTTAAATAATGATTTGTTTATAAAAATGATAGTTTAAAAAAATCAAATCTAGATCGTCAAGAACCAAATTAGGATGGTCTAGATTTGATGGGTTGGGGGAGTTCATCACTTTTAATAAGTACCATAACCAGGTCATATCCAATAATATACTTTCAGTTACTTACAGAGAGGTTGAATCTAGTGAGATGTGTTAATCTATCACAACACGACAAACTAATATTTAAATTCATTTCAAAAAATATGCTTATATATAGTGTTTAACAATATCTCAAATATAATTGATTCTTTTTTTTTAATAAAAAATTTTTAGGAAAGGGGTTGGGTTCACCCACGATCCAATGGCAGTGCACCTAACTCATGATCCACTAGGGCCTGTCCCTGCGGGCACTGGAGCATGTCAAGCAAACTCTTTAATTCTAGCGACACAGGTAGGTTAACCCAGCTTCACTGAGCTGTGGTGATACCTCTCCAAATGCTGCGACTGGAGCTACAGCAAAGTGGCAGATTCTAATAGAAGAACAAATGTGCTTAGTAAATTTACCGTCAAATAGGGCCATAGAATTTGTTTTAGATGATGGGCCTGTCATTTATGTTGGGCTTTCAGTTTTGGGCTCACAAAAGCCCATGACTGAATATACCTCGCGCCTTATTGTGAGTTGAGATCTTTATCTATCGAAATCCTTTGTTCCCATTTCCTCCTTCGCCCGCAGCCGCTCACAGCGGCCACTCCTCCCTCGTCCCGACTCATATTACAACTTTTATTTTTATTTTTATTGCTTTTTTAAAAAAATTATTAAAACGAAGTAATTTTTGGGGGACGATCCCCTAAACATCAAAATTCAAATCTAAATCCCTCAATATGGCATTTCACGTTGCTTGCCCAATTACATGGTTACTTCTCCTCTCGCGCCTTCTCTATAATATAAACTCTTGCTCTTTATCTCCCTCTTCTCCTTTTTCATTTCCATCTCACAAAGTTTCCATTTTTCTGTTTTATTTGGATGTTTCAGTCGCCGAATCTGCTTCTGCTCGCTAGGGTTTCCTCGCGCCCTCCATACATCGAAGGCTAAGCATGAGTTCTTGGACGATGTGGAAAGAATCGATGAGTTTCTCAAGAACCCGTTGGGAATTAGGGCTCCAGAAGGGGAACGAACCGTGCAAATTGCGGTCCCTAAGGTTGTGGCGCCGCCGCCGCCACCACCACCTCAGCGGCAGTTGCAGTCAACGGCGGCGGCTGGTGGGGTCCCTATTGTCGATGAGGTGGATGAGGCAGTGTCAACTAAGGCTAAGAGGGTTGCGTTGCAGCGGAAGGGGGCTGCCGCGATGATTGCTGCCGAGGAGTACGCCCGTCAATTTGAGTCCGCGGATGCTGTGGTGAGGTTTTAGGGACAATTTCTGGGTTGAAGTTTTCGTTAGTGTTTGGATTTGTTAATATTATAGCTGTATGTACGTTTCTGTGAAATTCATCTGGCTGAAATGTGGAATTTGGTGGTCTTTTCTGTGTCCCACATGTTCTGACCAATTTTATTTCCTTTGCATTCAAATATTGACTGATGGGAGCTTACTGAAGAATTGTTCACGTGGGTGAAAGGTTCTATAATTTGTCTAAATTTAATTTCGATGCTATATATAATCCATTGGTCCAGTAATTTTTTTACTAAATTATTTTTTTAATAAGGTTGGGTGGGGCAGAGAAGGTGTTCTGTTTTGGTTTATTAAATTTCTTCGTTTGCTTTGGTCCAAGACTTGCTAAAGAGGCGAAAAAGCTTGATACTGTTTTTTCTCATTGACTATATCCTGTGAGATGCAAAGTTGAGGGATTGAAACTGGAAGTTGAAGTCACTATATGATATTAATAGTATTATTTCTTCTACTTCTGATTTCAAGATGGTGGAATAAATGATCTTGCATACAATATTATGAGACTGCTTATTGGCATAAATAATCTATCCTATATGGATTACGATAAAGCACAATGATATTGTGTGATCCATGTAATCGACCCCACTTAGTGGGATAAAGGCTTTGTTGTTGTTGTTGTTGTTGCTGCTGCTACTTATAAGCTTAAGTTGCATATATGTGTTGGATTTTTAATGAGTGTGATCAATGTGATAGTGTATGGAATACTTTCTTCTTTTTAATTAATGTGGTTATATATATAAATAGGATGCATCAGGAAATCTTGCTCGAGAAGAGCATGGTAATTTGAATGCCAAGGTCTTCTGCCGAATGTGCAATCATGTTGAAAATGAGGGAAGTGAAAGGGCTAAAAAGATGCTTTCATGCAAAAGTTGTGGCAAGAAGTACCATCGGAACTGCTTAAGAAGTTGGGCTCAACATAGAGGTAAGAGTATATATCTGGCCATATCCTAACATGGTCTAGCTTTCATTTATTTCTATTTACCAAGTACCTATTGTAGATTCTCATTCTCTGGGCCTTTATTGTAGATTTATTTCATTGGAGTTCATGGACTTGTCGTGCTTGCCGAATTTGTGAGGTAATGCTTAATGTGCAAATTTGGTGAGCTTGTCTTTTCTTTTCTTTTTTCATGCTGTTTTGCATCAGAGATTTGTTTGCTTTCAATTTGTAGGTGAGAAATGATTAATTGCTGCCATATTGACGTTTTTGCCCCTCAATCTGGATTTGTTATTGTTTTGCTGTAATATTTTCATGTTACCATGGATGGAATGAAATCATGTTTGACCTCCATTGACATCAATCAAGTTGAATATTTAACCCTTGTTAGATTTAATCCTTGTAGCTGACCTTACTTAGTGGGATAAAGCTTCTTGTTGTTGTTAGATTGGTGCAGTGAGTTTTGCATTCTGAACATCCTGAGCTTAGGTTTTTAATATTGTTGATGTAAGTATCAGAGGGGATGTGAAATTTGAATGTTTAATATAAATAAAAACTAGAGGTATAAATCTTTTCCATCACTTGAATTAAGAGATATATTTTACTATATAATGTGAGTTATATTTAGATTGGCTTTGTGGTGCTCATACTGATGCATCTTTTAATGCATTTATTATGGATTATTCTTTAATTTTAATTTACAATTGTTATACACTGCAGTTCTAGACATTGATTGAATTATGGACTTGAGAATTTAGCCATGAATGATTTTACACCCAGCATGTTCTTCTGTCCATGTGATCGGACAGTGTTTCCATCAGGGAAAAATGTTATCAGACAGCAAGATTATTTGAGTCATTGCTGTCGTGGGCTATTGGGGTTGGTGTTTCCTCTCTATGCCACATCCTCTTATTGTGTTAGTTTAAAGAGTTTACAGTTACTCTCATGTTCCTGCCTTTGAAGTTGCATAGACAACGATATCAATTACTGCCTTCTTCATTTTGGGTGGTTACAGCTCTTTTATGATTGATTGAATATTGGTGATTCTTCGCAGTTAAGCAGCAAGTGCACTCATGTTGATTTTTTTTGGTATTAATCTTATAGGCCTGTAGGAGGACAGGAGATCCAAGTAAGTTCATGTTTTGTAAAAGGTGTGATGGTGCTTATCATTGTTATTGTCTACATCCTCCTCACAAGGTAGAGACTGCGTCACTTATCACCTGTGATCTCAATATTTCTTTTATATAATTTAATTTGCGCTCATGAATAATGCAGAATGTTAGTTCTGGGCCATATTTGTGCTCAAAACATACAAGGTGTCATAGCTGTGGATCCAATGTTCCTGGAAATGGTCTAAGTGTGAGGTATGGATATGCCTTTGTTTTATACTTCACTTATTCCAAACATTCATTCTTATGATTTAATCCTTTTGTCATGAGTAATTTACCATTTGAGATCGGTCATTACCTTGTTAACCTTTGTGTATATATGCAAGCTACATTATAGTGTATAATACTTTGTAAACTGATGAATGTATCTCTTTTCGTATTTTACACTATTTACAACTTAAGCCTTATAATTGACTTTCTACAAAATTTATAGATTAATAGATTAAATAGGAAAACTAGACAAAGAAGTAAATAAATAGAAAAAAGGTATCCTTTTAAACTCATGGATGTCACTGCAATTGACAATGATATAATAAGAAGCCAAATTGATAGTTAAAACTCTTTCAACTCGTAGAAGATCTGATGGGAAACATAATTATGTTTAAGGTTATTTCATTAGCACATAAGGATTCTTTTTTTAAATTTACATCTGGATATCTAGATTGTCTTTTAGATTATTTTTTTTTTTGAATTAGGATTATCTTTCATTCATAATAGAGGTGATCTTATCTTTATCTTTTAGAATTTGAGACAGTTTAGATTAACTAGGAATCTAGAATTAGGACTAGGGCTCTATAAGTAGCCATATGGTTATTGGCTCGTAGAACTTTTGGCCTATTTAAATATTGAACAAATTCTGAGTATTTTTCCATCTTCTCCCTAACGTTTTCCATATTTTCCCTCTCTGTATTTCGCCTTCTCCGTTCTCATTTCCCTTCATTGTTTTACATCGAGTTCACAGAGTCCAGTACTTAGTACATCGTACTATCTGAGAAATTTAAAGGAGGACAAGTCACATTGTTGTTTCGCTGATAAAAGTCCCTATTTTATTGTCATATCTATCATCAGATGCATTCTCTATATTATATATGAATACTCTGGTTTATGTATCCACTACATTTGTATCCTGTTGGGTAGCTAGTGATTTTCATCCTTTAGATCCTGGATGTTTACTTTGAGACCTGGACTTACCATTTGGTTTTTTGATTGTTAGGTGGTTTCTGGGATACACCTGCTGTGATGCATGTGGAAGATTGTTTGTGAAAGGAAACTATTGTCCAGTTTGTCTGAAGGTATTGATCATTGGTGTTGCTATTCTTCTACAAAATAGTAGTTGGAACATTAGTTCTGAGTCGAATTCACCTTCAGTCCCTGGCTGATTGAATCACTTCTCAAAATCTTCAACTATGCCTATGCAGAGAGGCCACTTGATTATATAACATCATTAAGTTTCAGGACACTGATGATGCTGTATGATCTGTAAAGGTTATATGAATTGTTTGGTCCAATTGATTCTTGAATCAAAATGTTAATCACATTGAGTAAATAACCCGTTCAAAATTACCATGGAGTAAGTACCTAGAACAGGTTTAATTGAAATTTCGTTTACATTATTTTGTGTTACTTCTGCAAGGGACTTATCTGCTGGATTATTATTTAATTTTTAGGATTCTTGAACTTAGCTATAGTTTATAGGTTCTCATTCATCCTTGATCTGTATAGCAATTGAAGTGTGTGAAACAGTCTGTATACAGATATTAACTTTTCTGAAATAATTTTTTGAAATTTGATAGGAACCTAGTGGTCTTCACTAGTCTATTTTGGGAAGAGGTTATTTGTGTTTTATGATGGCCAATACAAAGTCACGTAATAGACATAAAACATGATTGTAGTAAAGGGTGCTAGTTTCGATCTGAGTTTGACATAGGGTTCTGTATAGCGTTATGACTGCCCTGTCTTTGTAAAATATGAAGTTGTGCATGTGTAACTAAATATTTATGGTTTTAATTTTTTTTTACTTCCTTTTGATATCTATAACTGCTTTTTTTTGGCTTTGATGCATACTGTGATAGTTGTAGGCACTAGAAAAAGTATAGGGCCTGGAAAGGAATAAGAAAGTAGACTGATATTGGTGGATTATCTGTAGGTCTATAGAGATTCAGAATCGACACCAATGGTTTGCTGTGATGTTTGCCAGCGTTGGGTGCACTGCCAGTGTGATAATATAAGGTTAGGTTACCCATACTATCCTTAAAAGTTTGTGAAGATACCCTGATTTTGCTGTGTAACACTTGCAGTTCCAGATAAATAATGGTTGATGTGCTGTTGTGTGTGTGTGTGTGTGTGTGTGTTTTTTTTTTGTGGTTATACTTTTTAATATTTAATGTGACAGATAGTTGCTGATGTTTTAGAACGTTATTTTATCTATTTTCAATTTAAAATAAAAAAGTAGTTCGGCACATTTATTCTTGCCAAAATGCTTGCAATAATAATGATATGTTATGTTGTAGCTTGATAGTTTCATCCTTGTAGGTCCTAATATTTTATGGTAGTGAGTGGATTAGTAATTAATCTTCAATGTGAAACCATGTATTTGAAGGTTATTGAGAAGTCAATGTGTAAAACTATATTTTTATCATTATCGTTGTAGATAGGAAGTTGTGTGCTTTCTCTTTTGAGGCGCAGATTGTTCAGTATTTGCAGCTACTTTTAATTTTCTGTTTTTACTGTGCACAGCTTCTGCCTCGAATAGTCAGTATCTTCTAATTTGCCAATTTTTGCAAAGTACCATTTTTTTTGTTTTTGTAATTCAATGGGCGTCTTGAGACAGCTAACTTACAGAAAAGTTTTGCAGTGATGAAAAATATCTTCAATTTCAAGTGGATGGGAATCTACAGTATAAATGTCCTACCTGTCGTGGGGAATGTTATAAGGTATGTGGTATGCCTTGACTGGGTTTCCTTTCTGCCTTTCGTGAAAGGAACTCGCTGCAATGGTATATTTATAGTTTGTATGCATATTGCAGGTCAAGGATCTTGAGGATGGTGTCAAAGAACTTTGGAAGAGAAGAGATATTGCTGACA
>JANTPZ010095496.1:0-13699 GCA_025593235.1 Vachellia pachyceras | reverse complement strand
AACTTAAGAAGTTCAGAATGCATTTTATCATAATCATTACGCAATTCATCATAGCTTGGTTCAAGAGTTACCTCTTCTGTTTCTGAGTCTTCTTCCTGAGCTACTAAGCAGAGATTGGCTTCTTCTTCAGCTTCGCTTTCTTCTTCATCTGAGCTATCTCCCCAGATTCCTGACACATTTGCTTTCTTCTTTTTGAAAGATTTGAATTTCTTTTTCTCCTTTTCCTTTTCTTTGTTTTGATTTGCAAGCTGTGGCCATTCAGCACGGAAGTGACCAGGTTTGTTGCATTCATAGCAAATGACTTTGCTTGAGCCTCCTTTGAATGGCCTTTTAAATCGTTGATCGTTGCGATACATTCGTCTAAACTTTCTCACAACCATCGCAAGTTGCTCATCTTCCACATCTCCTCCTTCTTCTTCTTCAGTTTCTGACTCCTTCTCTTTTTCTTTTATAGTTTTAAGAGCCAGACCCTTTTTCTTTTTCTCATCAATGTTCGATAACTCCTTCTTGAACTTTTGTTTGCTCTCATATTCAGCAAGGCTTCTATAGAGGGCTGCAACTGAGGTCATTGATTCACCACAGGATTCTTCTATGGCTGTGACCTTGGCTTCCCACTTGCTCATTAGATAGACATAACTATATCTACTAAAATCATTTATAAAAGTAATGAAGTACAGATAACCTCCTCTGGCAGGCGTATTTGACAGTTCACATACATATGTATGTATGAGACCCAATAAATCAGTAGCCCTCTCACTATGCCTAGTAAAAGGTGCCTTAGTCATCTTTCCCAATAAACAAGATTCACACGTGTCAATTGATTGAAAATCACGAGTTAAGAAACCTATCTTGATGGAGTTTAGAAATGCGTTTCTCATTTATATGGCCTAGACGACAATGCCATAGGTAGGTTAGATTCAAATCGTTTGATTTAATCCTTTTAGCAGTTATGCTATATATATTTCCACTTGCGGGATGTTCTAAATTTAAAAAATAATGATCAAGATGCAGATCACCATCAGCATAAAATTGTCATTATGATAAATATTCAATTCCCCACAATGGAAGTATAACCTTCCTTATCTAAATAAGAAAGAGAAACAATGTTACTACTCAAAGTAGGAACATCAAAGAAATTGTTCAATGCTAACAAAAGCCCACTGGCAGAACTAATTCATAAGTGCCTACAGTTAGAGTAGCAACTCTTGCTTTATTCCCAACGTGTAGGTCCACTTCACCCTTTTCAATTTTCTACTGTCATTGAGGTCCCACACACTTGTATAGATGTGAGAACCACATGTAGTATCAAATACCCATGCAGAGGAAGTAGAAAAATGAATATCTATAACATAAATACCTAAAGAGATAGCCCCGCTATCCTTCCTTTTCTTTCTTAGATCTTCCAGGAAGAGTTTGCAATTTCCTTTCCAATGACTAGGCTCATTGCACAAATAGCAGACTCCATCTTTTGGAGGATTAGCCTTATCCGGTGTGGACTTGGTTTCAGGTTTATTTGGCCTTTTGGCCTTACCAGTAAAGCCTTTACCCTTTCCAATGCCCTTGCCTTTCCTCTTTAATACATGAGAGCTAACTAATGCACCCTTAGCCATCTTGCAGGAATGTAAGGCCTTAGTGGTCTCAAACCTTTCCTGCCTTGCCTGTTGTTGGAACATTTTCTTAAGATGAACAATCATCTCATATGCCTCCATATGTTTCAGATCTCTTTGGATCTCTGGATCCATGGTGGCTAGCATAAGGCATCCTACATCCACAGAGTCATCCTTATGCTTCAAGTAAGCATCTCTATGAGCTCTGGGAGCAATGGTTGCATGCTCATCAGGAATGGACGATCAAGGATATAAGCCTTTCTTTCATGCTTGAGAACAATTCTCAAATTTTTGAACCAGTCAAGAAAGTTAATTCCATTGAGTTTGTTCTTCTCAAGGACTAATTGCAGTGATAGTGCAGCGGTATTACTAGTATACATGATTATATAATTCAAAATATGCAAAATAGATTATTAATCTCATACTAAATCAATAATCCTCAATATGATTAGTGGGCTAAGATCCATATTTCACTTAAATTTAACTCCGCTTTGGCAAGACCTTAAATTTAAGTTATTTAGGTATGTAACTCTTTACCAATTACATCATATGTAACTCTTAGATTTTATGGGATTCGGTCATCATATGACCCAGCATGTTAAATCCCATCTAATGCCTTCAGATCCAAAACCGTTTTGATAATCTCAATTAAGTCAAGACAATAATGAATTGTGTGATTAGCACTATTACTCACGATTGCCTTCCCAAGATAACTCAAATGCATCCACTTTGGTGGAACCTACAACTGAGCGATCGATGTTTTGACAATTATTCATTAATTGATGGCATTATGACTTAAGATTGAATTATGAGGTTTTTTTAAAATTAACTAATTTATATGTATATAACGCAGTTTGTATCTCATACATATATTATAATATGCATCGTATGATCTAATCATAAGAAGCATAAAATATGATATAATATGGTTTACCTAACTTATATCATTTCAAACCCATGAGATGACCTTTATAATAAGAAATGATTAAAGATTGAGAAAATTTACAACTCTTTTGTAAATTTAATCATTTCAAACCCATGAGATAACCTCTATAATAAAATTAACTAATAAATGATTTAAGAATGAGATCTCATATATTATGAAAAGCAACAATATGAGAGATTATAACTCATACACTATGATAGATAATTTCCCATGATTAAATGTAATCCCCTAAACAAATTTAACCACATAATATATTCACGGTTAATTATGTAATTCGTTAAAGAGATAACAACTCATATATCAAGAACTCATCTTAATATCAAAGGTAACATGAGAGATGATAACTCATGTATCTCATGAATTTGACATACATCATATGTATAACAAACAAGAACACATATTATATATCATGCTTTTCAAAGGAAAAAAGCACATCATACATCACATATATGTCCCAAATTCATACTTTTGAAGAACGCATATCATATCATGCTTTTTAAGTGAAAAAGACACATTATATATCACATGTATATCCCAAAATCATACTTTTCAAGAACGCATATTATATATCATGCTTTTCAAGTGAAAAAGACACATCATACATCACATGTATATCCCAAATTCATACTTTTCAAGAACACATATTATATATCATACTTTTTAAAGGAAAAAGGCACATCATACATCACATGTATACCAGATTCACATCATATGCAAATCTGTAGCCAAAACCGTATGTACACATGAACATATTCATATAAAATTACATCGCGCACCTGAACTCGTAATCAATACGCGATATGTAGATTCAAAAATGTATACATCATATATCATATACAGATTTGAAAACGCACACAATATATCCCAAATTATCATGCTTTTCAAGAATCCAAGAACCCATATATCATATATATATATCATGTTCTTAGTCAAAACGCACATATGAATTCAAGAATGTATCAATCAACATACATCATATATTATGTCAATCATACGAACTCAATCTAAATGCACAATTGACCTGGCTCTTATACCACTGTTGGGATTAGTACGTACATGCAGCGGAATTTAAAATCTTATAATCCCAAATACAAATCTGTCTAAGGCATATAGATCGAGGAGATGAAGGCGTACCTTTTGCGTTTTGAATCTGAAGTGTTTCTTGCATTTAGATCTCTTCAGGTTCCACGACCTTTTGAGTTCTTGATTCCGATCACGATGAGTCAACCTTCTTTGATCGCCTCCCTCTACTGGTATCCACGCGGACAGTTCCCAACAATCGCAGCGTGCTAGCGCCTCTTACATCTTACGCTCCCTCTAAGGTTTCTGATGGCTCATGGTCAGATTCAAATTTCTTATTCTTCTCTTGCTCATGAGTCCTAATATTTGTAGAACTCATGGAGAGCTTATAGAATCTACTATTAATCTTTAAAATTCGAATTCAGATCTGAAAAGATATTCAACATTAATATTTATTAATCTTGAAATTTGAATTTCAAAAAGATGTTCAAGATTAATATTTATAAATCTTAAAATTCGAATTTCCAAAAGGATATTCAATATCTAATCTTATTAATCTTGAAATTTGAAATTTGAAATGATATTCAAGATCTAATCTTGAAATTTGAATTTCAAAAGATATTCAAGATCTAATCTTGATTAATCTTGAAATTCAAAATTTGAATTTCAAAAGATGTTCAAGATCTAATCTTGAGATTTGAATTTCAAAAGATATTTAAGATCCAATCTTGATTAATCTTGAAATTCGAAATTTGAAATTCAAAATGTGAAATTCGAGTTTTGCAAACTTAATTTGGATTAAATTGATCTGATCAAAATACATCCATTTAATTAATCCAAATAATGAGCTAACGAATTTAATTTATCTTTTGAAATATCTATAATATAGATAGGGCACAATTTCCAATAAAAATATCTATAACATAACTGCTAAAAGGATTAAATCAACTTATTTGAATCCAACCTACCTATGGCATTGTCGTATAGGCCATATAAATGAGACGCATTTCTAAACTCCATAAAGATGGATTTCTTAACTCATTTGATTTTCAATCAATTGACACGTGTGAATCTTATTTATTGGGAAAGATGACTAAGGCACATTTTACTAGGCATAGTGAGAGGGCCGCTGATAATTGGGTCTCATATATACACATGTATGTGGACCACTAAATAAGCCTGCCATCGGAGGTTATCTGTACTTCATTACTTTTATAGATGATTTTAGTAGATATAGTTATGTCTATCTAATGAAAGATAAATCTGAATCTTTTGAAATGTTCAAAATATTCCAAAATGAAGTGCAAAACCAACTTGGCAAGACAATTAATGGCCTTCAATCTGATTGAGGAGGAGAATATTTAAGCCAAGTGTTTATTAACCATCTTAGGAGTTGTGGGATAATCTCACAACTCACTCCTCCAGGAACCCCACAATGGAATGGAGTTTCTGGAAGGAGGAATCAAACTCTATTAGATATGGTTCAATCTATGATGAGTCAAACAAATCTTCCACCTTCCTTTTAGGGCCATGTGCTGGAAGCAGCTGCGTTCACACTGAATCGTGTTCCATCTAAGGCAGTTAAAAAGACACCATATGAGATATGGACTGGGAAGAAACCAAGCTTGTCTTTTCTCAAGATTTGGGGATGGGAGGTCTATGTTAAACAGCAGGCCTCCGATAAATTATCAAGCAGATCCTCTAAATTCCTTTTTGTGATGTATCCCAAGGAAACAAAGGGATACTATGTCTATAATCCCTCCGCTACACAAAGTGTTTGTTATTCGAAATGGTGACTTTCATAAAGAGAGTTCATCTCTAAAAGAACCAGTGGAAGCAAATTACATCAAGAAGTTTGAGAATCTCAAGACACCACAGAACCACAGATTCCGATAGAGAAGACTCACAAGATGTTGTTGAGCCTCCTCAAGTAACACAAGGCCTACGGAGGTCTGATAGATCATGACAACCACCTTAAAGATATGGATTTCTAGTTATTGGGAGTCATGATGTGTTGCTCATTGAACACAATGAGCCAACCACCTATCAAGAGGTCGTAGTAGGACCAAACTCTGACAAGTAGCTAGATGCCATGAAGTTTGAAATGCAATCCATGTATGATAATCAGGTATGGACCTTGATTGACCCACCTGAAGTTGTAAAAACCATTGGGTGCAAATGGGTTTTTAAAGAGAAAATCGACATGGATGGCAAAGTTAGTGTCTTCAAGGCAAGACTGGTTGCAAAAGGATTCACACAAACTCATGGTGTTGACTATGATGAAACCTTTTCCCTAATAGCGATGGCCAAGTCAATCAGATTCCTTCTTGCCATTGTAGCATATTATGACTATGAAATATAGCAGATGGACGTCAAGATAGCTTTCCTTAATGGAAAGCTACTTGAGAATGTGTACATACATAACCTGAAGGTTTTATGCATTTAGAGGACTCTGGTAAGGTATGCAAGCTTCAACAATCCATTTATGATTGAAGCAAGCATCATGGAGTTGAAATCATCGTTTTGATAAAGTAGTTAAAGAGTTTGGCTTCATTCAAAATATGGATGAGCCTTGTGTTTACAAGAAGGTCAGTGGGAGCATCGTTGTATTCCTGGTGCTTTATGTTGATGACATCCTACTTATTGGAAATGACATTCCTACCTTGTAGAGTGTCAAGTCTGGGTTAGGAAAGTCCTTTTCAATGAAAAACTTGGGTAAAGTCACCTACATCCTAGGGATCAGGATCTATAGAGATAGATCCAAGAGGCTTATAGGCTTAAGTCAGAGTACTTATATAGACAAAATACCGCATAGGTTCAATATGCAGGATTCGAAAAGAAGGTACTTACCCATGTTTCATGGCATCCTTCTCTCAAAGGATCTGTGTCCTAAAACACCGGATCAGAGAGATCACATGAGTATGATTCTATATGCCTCTGCTATTGGATTCGTTATTTATGCCATGTTATGTACTCAACCAGATGTCTCATTCGCCTTGAGTATGACTAGTAGATACTAGCAGGATCCAAGTGAGGGTTATTGGATTGCTGTCAAGAATATCCTTAAGTACTTAAGAAGGACTAAGGATTTATTCTTGGTATACGGTGGTTTGGATGATGAGCTCTGTGTAACCGTTACACAGATGGAAGTTTCCAAACTGACCAAGACGACTCTAGATCGCAGTCAGGATTTGTATTCATATTGAATGGTGGCACGGTAAGCTAGAAGAGCTCTAAGCAAAGTATAGTAGCTGATGTGCAACAGAAGTTGAGTATATAGCAGCATCAGATGCAGCAAAAGAAGATGTTTAGATCAGAAAGTTCATTACCGAACTGGGGGTGGTTCCTACCATCACAAATCTAATATACTTGTTTTGTGATAATAGCGGTACTATAGCTTAGACAAAGGAGCCCAGGTAACACCAAAGGACTGAACATATACTCAGGCGTTTTCACCTTATCAAAGAAATTAATGACAGAGGTGACATCAAAATATGTAAAGTGCCTGGAGAAGATAATGTTGCTGATCCTCTTACCAAGCCGCTTGCACAAGCAAAACATGAGGGTCATGTTAGGTGATTGAGCTTTATTTATACCACTTTCATACTTGAATTTTCAGAGTTTTTAATCCAATTTTAGCCCATTCATGATCCTTCTTGAGCTTAATTTGAGATTTAGAGTTGTTGATCTTGATTAGAGTGAATTTTGGGTGCATTTGCCATAATAATGATATAATTGTGCTTAAATTCCATCATGAGCAAATGGTACTTCAAATATTTGCTATTTCATTTCAGGAGCTCTAATCAAGAACATGAGGAAACATCTCTGGAGAAGTTCGTCACGGCCAAAGTCCAATTAAGCCAACAAAGAACTCTCCGGAGAGGTTCACCGTGGTGAAACCTCAAGTTCACCGCGGCTAATATCGTGCGTCAGCACAAGATTTTGCTCTAAATGGAAAATAAACTCGACCCGCCTTCTTGGATTTGATCCTGGACGGTTAGGATAACCTGATTAGGGTAAGTTCGAAGGAAGGAATAGAGAGAGGAGGAAGAAACACTTCACACTCATATTCTCTCATCCTCTCTACTCTCTAAACCCTACTTTCATTCCCTTTCATCCCCAATCCATCCATGAGCCTTCAATCATCCATTCGGAGCCCGCTTTCACATCGAATGAGTAGCTGAAAGGGGAGTATTTATTTTCAATCTGTATGTACGTTATAAATTACCTGGATTCTGAGTTAGAACTTATAATTTATATGTAGATACTTGGTCTCGGTCGAGCTAAACTTAGATTATTTGTTTATTGAATTTGTTTTGTGTTTGACATGGTAGAATGAAGTCTCATTTCTACCTATTCAATGAAATCTTTATTGTTCTCTTTAATCTTTCTAGTTGTGCTTGATTTTAGTGGCAATGATGTGTTGAGTTGAATTTTGCACCTTGCGACTTCCGTACACACAATAAGTGTTTTTAAAGGGTTTCATGGAATGGAGTTCATTACATGGAATTTCTGACCCAGTGAGTTGTTGGGGTTTTCATTACGAAACTTAGTGCAAAAACCAATACTTTCCCTAATCTTTTGCAACTATGATGGCCTACTCATTTTCAAGAGGAAATCCACTATCCAACACCTTAATTACAATTCAATCATGTTTTGCTGCTTTCACATAATTCAAAAATACCAAAAACAAGGTACATACCAATTTTGAATCGAAAATGGTATCCATTTGCATCACAAACGTAATCACAATCTAGTAACTATTGGTACACAATAGCTCTGTAGAGAACGACCCTAGGGTTGCACCCTGTGCAATACTTGGAAATCACAAATATTTTTTGATCCATTTTCAAGGCTAGACAACGACAAAATTTTATAATTTGTGGCTTAGTTGGATTATTAGGACAATAGGAATTAGACTAATTAATGATTGTACCTAGTGTAAGTGGGAGGATGTTGGAAATTGTGCCCTAAGGCCAATCATTGTACTTCACACATTATTTATTTTAATGTATTTTCTCCATTTAATTATCATATGTTTTGCATGTTTGTTGTGAAAATTACATCCATAGACGAATTATGAATATTGTATTAAATATCCCTGGTTGGTTGTCTATGCAGAAGCGTAGATAAGGTAAGACCAGTATGACTTTGATAAGGTATGGAGATATGAGTCAAAGTCATAGGCACTTGTAAGAGTACAAGATGCTGGACCGACGCGCTATGAGAAAGCTGCATGGATTAAGTCATTAGCTTATCTCATATGTGATCACGTCATAATGGCCTTTGACCTGAGATCATCATGGATTCCAGCATGAAAGTCACTAAGATTTGACCTAAAGGTGTAAAAACCATTGGGTGTAAATGGGTTTTTAAAGATAAAACCGACATGGATGGCAAAGTCAGTGTCTTCAAGGCAAGGCTGGTTGCAAAAGGATTCACACAAACTCATGGTGTTGACTATATTGAAATCTTTTCCTATGTACCGATGGCCAAGTTAATCAGAATCCTTCTTGCCATTGCAGCATATTATGACTATTAAATATGTCATATGGACGTCAAAACATCTTTCATTAATGGAAAGCTATTTGAGGATGTGTACATGACACAACCTGAAGGTTTTGTGTGTCCAAAGGGCTCTGGTAAGATATGCAAGCTTCAACGATCCATTTATAGATTGAAGCAGGCATCACGGAGGTGGAATCATCATTTTGATGAAGTAGTCAAAGAGTTTTGCTTCATTCAAAACATGGATGAACCTTGTGTTTACAAGAAAGTCAGTGGGAGCACAGTTGTATTCCTGGTGCTTTATGTGGATGACATCCTACTGATTGGAAATGGCATTCCTACCTTGTAGAGTGTCAAGTCTTAATTAGGAAAGTCCTTTTTAATGAACGACTTGAGTGAAGCCACTTACATCCTAGGGAACTCATGTTGGAAATTGTGCCCTAGGGGCCATTCATTGTACCTCAGACAATATTTATTTTAATGTATTTTATCCATTTAATTATCATAACTTTTGCATGTTTATTATGATAATTGCATCCATTAGCAAATTATGAATATTGTCCTAAATGTCTCTGATCGGTTATCTGTGTGGGAACAAAGATAAAGTAAGACCATTATGACTTTGATAAGGTATGGAGATACGAGTCTAAGTCATATGCACTTGTAAGAGTACAAGGTGTTGGACCGACGCGCTATGAGAAAGCTGCATGGATTAAGTCATTAGCTTATATCATAAGTAATCACATCACAATGCCCTTTAACTGAGATCATCATGGATTCCTACATGAAAGTCACTAAGCTTTGACCTTGTCAAAAGTCACATGTTGATCGGGTGATGATAAAGGTTATAGTCGGGTTTAAGGGTTTTCATGTGGAGGAATGTGAGTGATCAAGATGGAATTTGTCCCTCGCATTAGTTGAGAGATATTACTAGGCCCCTCAATGAGTGAGTCTAAGAAATGTATGGCCATACTGTAACGAAAAGAAGTTTTCGTTTCCTTGATCAGACTACTAAAGGATCGAGAAAGTAATGGTCAGGAATAGAAGGATGACGTCATCCATGCCTCATCCTTGACCTAGATATCGCGTGACAAAAGGTACGTGATGTAGTTGCATAAAGGTTGTGTCATGTTAACGGATCCCGTATGATTTGGGTAGTCGTAATGTCTTGCTAAATACCGCTTGTGACTTGTGGGCTTATGTTGAGATTAGCCCATTGGCAACTTCATATGGGCCTATAGGGTCACACGCAAGAACAACCCAATATGAGCTTTATTTCTAGGGTTTATTCGAAATTTGTGTGTGTTAGTTTAATATTTATGTATGTATATATGTGTTAAAATTCTAAATTTCACAATATTATGTAAATAATATTTGTGTGTGTTAGTTTAATATTTAATTTATTTGATAAATACAGTAACTAACATTAATTTAATTTATAAAGATTTGAATTGCAAAATCAGAATTGCAAAATTCGAGTTTCACATTTTGAATTTCAAATTTTGAATTTCAAGATTAATAATGATTAATCTTGAATATCTTTTAAAATTCGAATTTCAAGATTAATAAAGATTAATCTTGAATATCTTTTCATATATGAATTCGAATTTTAAAGATTAATTAAAGATTAATCTCATATTATAGAGGCTCTCCATGAGTTCTATAAATATTAGGACTCATGAGCAAGAGAAGTATGAGAAATTCGAATCTGATTGTGAGTCACAGAAACTCTAGAGAGAGTGAGACGTAAGAGGCGCTAGTATGCTACGATTGTTGGGAACTGTTTGCGTGGATACCGGTAGAGGGAGGTGATCAAAGAAACATCGGCTACTCATGATCGGAATCAAGAACACAAAAGATCGTGAAACCTAAAGAGATCCAATCGCAAGAAATTTGGATTCAAAACGCAAAGGGTACGTTTCTGTCTCCTTGATCTAAACGCCTTTGATAGATCCGTATTTGGGATTAGAAAATTTTAAATTCCGCTGCATGTACGTTCTAATCCCAACAACTCATAATCATATTAAAGTGATATTGTTCTAGTTAATGTTTCTTGAATAACTATACAAGGAATAAAAATTTTATTTGAGAGAGGATTGTAGGAATAATAATTTATACTCTAGATTAACAATTTAAAATTTAAATAATTTTATTTGTGTAATAACATACTCTAAAGCTTAAATAATTGATTAGCCACTCTATGTTGCTTGTGAAAATATTTTAGTTCATTTGATTTTATATTTTCATTATCCATTTTTATATTTGCTCATCAATTTAAACAAAATTTATATTTCTAATTTATATTTACCTATTAAGTTGACTCTATGTGAGATCGATATTGATTTACTATATATTATTTTATCACAATCCGTACACTTGCGGTGCATAGTTAAATTTTGACGGCATCACATTCCTTTTCCTAGCATGGTTGACCAGCCTTGAGATGATGAACCTAAACCTTCTAAAGGCTTTTGATGGATAAAAAAGATAGAGAGCGTGGATGAAGGATGAAGAAAGTAGAAGGTCGAGGAGGTACGATAGCGGTTGACGGCAGTGCTAGCAGGGGAAGACGAAAAAACTGTTAAAGACTGGCAGTAGAAGTACTGGGTTTCAATGGAGAAAGAAGAGTGTGTGGGAGTGGGTGAAGAAATGGGTAATTGAGTCTTTTTGCATGAATTTGGAGAATCCCAATTTGGACGTCACATGTCTCTGTCATTATATACAGTTTTGTCTAATCTCCACGTCATTTCATATTTTCCAGATTCTTTACTTTTTATTTTCCTTTTATCTCGTATCAGTGGCTGCATCAAAGCAAAGATGCTTGTCGGCCCCAAAAAAAAAAACAACAACGCGGAGATAATTTTTTCCAATATGTCAGATGTGTAAGAGTTTTGTCCAGTACGAGATGATTTAAATGTTGACTGAGTACTTAAGACTTCATCCGGAGAGTCATAAACAATGGACTGGATGACTAGACTGCCTTTCCGTTACTACGAATTTTCAATATGATGACCTTGTTGAAGTGATTATAGATCGTGGTTGATGTGTTTTCTGCAAATTATATAGCTTGTCTTTATTGTTGTTTCTTTAGTTGTACGTATCTGTAACTCTTCTGTTTTATCGTGAGAATTTTGTCCAGTTGGTAAATATCATCTTTTTTTATTATAACTCAACCACCCAACATATTTATAAAATTTCCAACTCAACATTATGCTTATAAAATATTAAAGAAGGAATTATTAATTCTGCCAGGACCAAAAAAAAATATCATATGTTACTATTAAACATTCATCTGCGCGTCAATTATTTTTTACCAAATAACTAATAAGCATGAATAAATTAAATGAATCAGATATACATCGATATCCTTTTCTGTCCACGTTGATTATATATTATCCAAGCTGTATAATTGCACCATCCCATTTTATTTATAAAACAATATTTCAGTGTTTTTACAGTGAATGACATTACGTCGCATGTGACAGTGTCAGTGTGTGTATGACGTGGCAATTATCTTTTAAATGCATAGCAAATTAAGTTAAATAATGATAAATTAACTTTGGCCAGAAAAATAAGACATTGCCATGAATATGGTACCCAGGCATACGTAAAATATTAAAGGGCAAAGGTATAATTCTAATAATAAAGTTATGACCGAAGAGCGTATGACACTATAAAGTTTCACAGGATGCAAAAATACACATGAAGTTATAAAATAGTGTGAATTTGACAACATTAACGACTTTGTGAAAATTGACGTTAACACCATCCACGTTGGTAAGACAGCGAGGTAGTCAACGTATGCTTGAAGTACGTGTTTGAAAAATAAATGTTGGGCAAATGTGCAATTTTAATAATTAAGTTATATCGGATTAGCGTTTGGCACCATAAAGTTTCGGAAGGTGCAATTTTAACATGACGGACAAAATCCATCCATCTTCCAAACCAATGGCCGTCGCTAATAGTGCCACCCCGCCCCCTCCAGCTCTAGTCCCAGCCTTGCCAAGTCTCAGCTTTACAACCCAACCCGCCTCATATGTACCGACCTCCTCAGTACAGTCATCACCAACGCTTCAGCCATAGCATCTACTGTTGTTGCTACTTCTGGAGCATCATTGCCAATAATCCGAACAACCACCTGGTCTTCATCTACGAACCGTTCATTGTCATCGCATTCTACGATGGACACCAAAGTTAAGGCAGGTGGGTTTCTGGTGGTGATTTAGATGGACACCAAAGTAAAGTTGAAGATGGAGTGGCTAAAGAGCAAGAGGGTTGGAAGCAGAGTGACGTGTAACGGAATCAACAGGAAGGTGCCTGCCAGGAAGACGCCATCGGAGGCTTCGGTGATGGACTCCAAGTGTAAGGTGGGCTTGCGAATCAAGATTTGGAAGTTTTTGTTTTAACCACGTGCATTTTTGTCAAATCTACACCATTTTATAATTTTATTTGTATTTTTGCACCTTCTAAACTTTATGGTGTTAGACGCTCCTCGAATATAACCTAATTGTTAAAATTGCACATTTACCGTACATTTATTTTTCAAACACGTACTCTGAGTGTATGTTGACTGCCTCGTTGTCTTGCCAACGTGGACGCTGTTAATGTTACGTTTTTA